>JAKSZP010015278.1:0-27601 GCA_022478985.1 Massospora cicadina | reverse complement strand
GGCTGTTTAAAACGACTTGCCAATTGATTTCTTGTTTAAAACAGGGAATAAGGCAACCCCTCTGGGCGGTGTGTCCACTGATGCTGATACTCCAATCATTGCTCTAAATGGAGAGGAGAATCCGTTTGAAGTGGGGCGACATCCCATGTGAACCCATGGCAGAGGGAAGAGAGGCTAGATAGTTAAACAAAGATGGGGGTGGGTAATATTGCGGAGGCTAGGGTGCAGGAAAAATTGGAGCAGGCTGCGCATGATCAGTGTTGGGCTGGGATAGTGGGGTTGATGACTGCAGAGATCCAAGTGCCAATTATATTTTTGGTGAAATGGGTCTCAAAGTTGAGCAGGCCCATACTACCATTATGGTGAGGGCCAAACATGACATCCAGATGCACGGGTGGAGGGCAACCTTATCAAATCCACCCTTGTAAGAGAGCGTATAAAGAGGAGAAGAAAGAGGGGGAAAGGCGATAGCATGTGCCAAAAACCAGACTTTAGACAGAAGCATAGATTTGGAAAGAACAACCTGGCCTGAGAGGGTAGTCTAGTAGGTTTTGAGTGAGGCGATGCGTTTTGTGGCATTTTCAAGGATATGGTGCTCCATTACCAATGAGGTGTACCCTCCCGCCTCCAGCCACACACCCAAATTGTGTAACAGACCAGCTTTGGGTCTTGGCACAAAAGGGGACACAAGCGCAATGGTATGTGGTGGGCGGAGCTAGTGAACTTGTGAGCTAGCTGCTGAAGCAGGTAGATAACGGGGTGCTGGTGACCAGCGGGCTTGGTACCAGCTGAGGAGAATGATTTCAGTTTTGGATGCGTTAAGTGCGGCGTTACTGACCATGAAGTAATTCTGTATATTAGCCTCTAGCGCACATGCATCTTGGGTGTTAAACACCCCAACCACACAATCGTCAGCAAATACCAGCATCTTAACTGGTGCCTTGCCTTGCACTTGGACACCAGCAAGGTGGGCTTTCACATTGCGCAAAAGTGGGTCGAGGCTGAAGTTTTACAAGAGTGGGCTTAAAGGGTATCCTTGGCGGAGGCCCCTTTGAGGGTGAACTACATCAGTGAGGAATCCAGGGCCACGCACAGCCATTGTGGCGGATTCCATAAGCAACATCACCCAACTAATGAACCGATGGGGGAGGCAAAACATGTGGAGGCAGGCTTTGAGGTATTTCCAGTGGATCATATCATAAGCTTTCTGCTGGTCTAAGAAAACAAGTGCCCAGTAGCCGTGGATTGGCAGACTTTGGCTACACCGTGTATGTTGTCCCATATAGACCACTTGGAAAGAACCAAATTGCTCAGAGGAGATTATATCAGAGGCAACTTCCCCTAGACAGATGACCATAATTTAGGTAAATAATTTAGTATCTGTATTAGTAAGTGATATGGGGCGCCAGTTGGCCAAGTTAAGTTTATCCCAATTATTATTTTTTATTTAACCGAGGCAAGCTGACCAGGGGACAGGCATTACCAAAAGAAAGAAAGAAATGAAATGAAACCTGAACAGGGTCAACTCCATCAAAGAAAGTTTTTCCACCTCCAGATCAGGACTCAAATTTTCTGGTTACGTCATGGGTAAGGTTTTCGTGTTATTAGACCTACTAATCGCCAATAGCTTCCTTCGGCTGGCACCACAATCGATGTGTGAAGGGTGGGAATCAAACCTACAACCTTCAGGTTGGTAGCCGTACGCCCTACCGACTCACCTTCCACCCCCTAAGTTTATCCCAATTCTTATACAGCATTATTGTGTACTTCTACTGGCCCCATTAAGGAGGCGCGTTTCTAACAGACACTGGTTCATTGAGGCAAGCAACAAAGAGGAGAAATATTTAGAATATCTCTTATATAACTCATATGGAATTCCACATGGACTTGGGTACTTCCTGTGCGGTGCACTATGAAAGGCATACCATAGTTCATCCCGAGCAATTAAATTCACCATATCTGGGTAACGGGAAATGGTATGGATATGCGCGTCAAAAAGAAACACATTAATTTCAGCTAGTACAACTGCATTGGAAAGATACAAATTGAAGTAATAGTTTCAAATTTTGACTGCCACTTCAGCTGGAGTTTCTGTGCTGGAGTGATACAGCCACCTCAACTGTGTGCAGGCCAAGATATGTTGCAGCGTGAATAATTTCAAAAAATATGTGGAGCATGTGTCACCTGCCATTATATTTTTCACCTTGAACTGAACACAAACGCAATGTTTGATTTGTTTTATCAGCGTGTTGAGACGAGCAGACATTTATGCCCACTTATGACCCCAAGCTGGGCTGTATCCTGCAGCAGGGACATTAGACTCCAGATGGTCCACTTCTGAAAGCGTACACATAATGACCACTGAGGCAGCCCTTGAGCAACGCAATGAGAGGTGGCATGACTGACATATGGTGTTCGCTTTGAAGGTTGAACAGGTAGTAAGTGTGTCCACACAGAACGGTGCAGCGAACTCTGGTGCCAAAGTTTTGGTGTCTACCCATGAGGAAAACCTGGGCGACGTGATCTTGGCTAGATGAAGTTTGCATCACTTCGGCGCTTGTGCCACTGGGCTTGACAAAGAGAAAGAAATTGACACCAACCTGTGGTTGGAGAAATCAATTTTTGTTATCATAAAGTGTGTGATCTGGGACCAAATGGTCAACGGGGCAATAATAAGGTCATTGAGGAACATAGACCTCAATTGACCATTTTGTACATGAAGATGGGACATATTGGGGAGCAGCGGTTTATGTTTGGGGAGGGTATCATAAAGCCCCATGGTGGCTTTTAGAATGCGGATTTCAACTTGCCCCTGTAGAGGGTAGGCGTTGAAGGCCAGGAGTTGGTGGCTGGGTTGGCACGGCTGTTCAGGTTGCCCACCACAAACAGATCAGGAGGAAGTGGGAGGGGAAGTTACGGCCAAGAGGAATTCCTGGTGAGCCTGTGCACAGGTCAGGGTATAAACATTATGATAGCTTGCACTTCATCATCCCAAGAAAAGGATACTATAAGCACACGCCCATTGAGATATGTTTTTTGGAAATAAATTAAAATTATGGGTCGCCTGTATAAGCACCCCACAGTGCAGCAAACAAAAATAAAGGAAGGGGAGGAGCATGGTTGGATTATCCTTGGCAACGTATGGGCAGCGAGTTTCCTGAATGGCCAGGATACGCACAGGTAAATTATTTTTTAAAAAACTCAGTTTCCTAGCCCATGATGGCAAAGACTTGAGTCCAGTGATGTTCAATGTCCCTATTGTGAAATCTCCCCCATTGAACCTTAGGTGCAATGGAAAGGGCCCCTTGCCCTTCCTGTTCTGCTTTACCAGTTTTCTCAGCAGCTTTTTTGTCTTGCGCACATGTCACTGGTGCTTTGTAATTGTCCGCTGGGACTGCCTATGCTTTGGGTTTAGTGTCAGATTTGGTTTTTTTCTTTATTTTAACTTTTCAATTAGCTGTGCTCCTGCAGTGTACCATTAGATATTGACAAAAACTTTGTGGAGAATTGGTTGTTGGAATAGGTTTTAGTTGGTGTTGATTAATTTGTTTGGTTAAATCTGACTCAATCATCTGGTCCACAGGTTGGTGGGCCCAATCTGATTGGTGAGCAGATTCCCAAGCCGCTTCAGCTGCAAATGACTTGATGTCATCTTGTCTGGGAAGGTGGTATCACAGATGTGGCCTTAGCCGCTGCCTTAGCAACTGCTCTGTAGGCCTGTTTGGCATTTTTGCGTTCTTGTAGGGACACAGTTTTTACCTGAATGTAACACACCTGAACACCCCAAGGGAATGCGGCGCCAGTGTTAATGGCTGGTTCATAATGGGATTTAGCGCTTCCCATTGTGTCTGGAAGGATTTAATTTTGGGTAATTCCTCTCTGGAGGGGCAGGTGTGTGCCTTATGGCCAAAAGCATGACAGAAGGTGCAAATAGGGGGTGTTATGTCTACCGTAATGTGAGATGGGCAGGTTTCTTGCCCATCAGTATTTAGCACTGTGGTGTGTGGTATTCAGGTTAAATATTAAGCTATGACCACAGATGGGGTTATCACTGCAATCACTTTACCCGTTCTTAGCTCTGGTATAAGCATGAAGCACGTTATTTGAAAGAGTGTAATTCCCCAAAGCTAATTAATCCATCTGAGAGGTAACTCTCAAGTACTGTACATTTCACCGTAGTGAGGAGAAATTCAAATATAAAAAAAATTTGGTTAGATTAGGTCCAACGAGTGTGCTTCGTTTTGACCACCCATTGACCATCTAGGAGATATACCACCACATGCACCTGTGCAGCATTTTCCGCTGCTTGTTTGGTTTCAAATCTGAGGTCTAGACAACCCCAGGTCATAGAATGAGGTGCTACATACATGATGAATGGGAAGTATTTGTGTACATTGCTACAAAACATTTCCCACAATGCCATCAAATTTAATCCAAAAAAACATGAAGCCCATGCTCTACTGATGACAGGGACTGAGAATGTGGAGTTTTAATGTATTGGTTGCATTTGGCTTGACAAGCTAAAATCTCTGGCGAGATATAAACCGCCGTTTTCTTATTTTGTCCTGGCCACCAGTGTCACAGGGGCTTTCCTAAACTTGGATGGTGCAAAAACCAATCCTGTGCCCTTTACTTTACTAGCTCAACTACTACCCATCGTTGGGTGCACACTAATCTCCTTGAAGAGATTATCAAACTTACCTAGTCTTGAATTGAATCAGTTGCAAATAGTACTTGCAACAATAAAGAAAAAGCAATTAAAAAAAGAAGAAACTTTTTTATAGACCCCCATTATCAAGGACAATATACAAGGGGTTTAATTATAACTTTATTATGCATCAGCATAGCTTGACACTTTTCATCAACAATATATATACGCATATGTGTTATTATCCTCATATCTCATCTACCTCTAAATTGAGGGCTGGTAGAGACCTTACATAAACTTACTTACAGATTAAAAACTAGACTTTAATAGAAATTAGATATTTAACTGCGAGCTTACATAGGAAATACTTATAATTTTTACTGAGAATATGATATTATTATGGTCTTAAAGATGGCAGACATACTAGGGTCTAATGTACAAATATATTAGGTGAAAGTCAACACTAGAGGTTATAGTTTGCACCCATGCAAGCCATTAAAATGGATAGATTCTAATAGTTGATGCCTAAACTCTGTCCCCTAGGTGTAACGGGCAGGTTTGCGCCAGTATTCTACAAAAGAGTTGGGAAGTACAAGCCATGTCATTAAACACATGATCAACAACCTGGCGGAAATCAACCCTCAAACCTGAACGCCAATCCTGGATATTGCAACATATTCTTAAACTATGATGCCAGCAATGCTACATGCTAACAACAGCGTCTGAATCCATAATTTTGCTGAAAATGAAGCTAGTTCATGACTCAATTTGCTCATTGAGCCCATCTTCCAGGTCAAGCTTTTAAATATATGTGAAATATTTAAATTAACAAGCTAGAAATCTTGATTTAATTTAGTATTAATTTCCTTAGAAAACAAAACTAAATTATTAGTTATTATTTCCCCTTTTTATAGCATTGTAAAAGCCCACATAACTAGGTTCCTTTATCCCAGGCTTCCAAATGATGGCCAGATCATCATACGCAAAAGCTCCATATCCCATTTAATCATGATTCAGAGAATTTAGGATGCTTGTGGTGCGTTACGCCAGATCAGTCTTCATTCCCAAATTTACAAAACTTTACCTACAGCCCATTTCTGATCTAGTCCTCAGCTAGGCCTAAGCTTTATTACACACAACCTTCAAATTCATGGTAGAATCTTAGATTTTATCCACTAGTTCAATATGTGGACCAGGCTGTGCCTGATCCATTACACTAGTTTTCTGAAACCTCATGACGTTGAACTATATGCACTTTCACCCTAGAATCAATAGTATCTCTTATGTCTGGAATAATATTGAAATGCTTTTTAAAGGTGGTGACATATGAAAAATGTTTATATGTTGATAGGTCTGTTATGCACAGGTTATTGCTAATATCACATAAATTAATCTGATAGTAATATAAAAGTCATGGACCAAAGTAGCATGACTATCCTGGGCACCATTCTTTGAGGACATATGTTTCATTTAAAGTCACATAAATCCTCAAATATATGTCACAATAATAATGGAGTTGAGCAACAGAGCCTAACCTTAAGTAATGATTTAAAGTGTCAGACATTCTCCTTCTCGACTTTTGAAAAAGAATGTTGGAGGAGAGAATGCCCCTGAATCTGCTACCATGATTGGCCCAACGCCTGCCAGATCTTTGAAATATTGTGGTTATCAGTGATATGAGTACCAATGGCAAAAAGACTTTGGCGGATTCTCATGGAACCCTAGCTATTAGGAAAATATAGTTTATAACTAAAATTGGCTTAATAAGGTAAGAACTGATAATAGAATTTCTCCAACTTCTCAGCCAAATTTGAGGTGTTTGTTACCACATGAGTCAGATCACCTCTGAGGTGAGAAGATTTTACTCACTGATGATTGGATGCAAATTAACAAATCATTACCACACAAGTTGAATCACCTCCAAGGTGAGAAGATTTTACTCACTGGTGATTGGATAGAATTTATCAAATCATTACCACATGGGTTAGTTTTGCCTCAAAATATTTATCTTCGATCTGATAGGGCGAAAGCCTATATTTCCTAATTTGGATGACTCAGCTTTATAATACTTTAGCCCTGAATACCCATGGTCCCAAAATTTTAAACTAGTTTAAATAGAAAATACTAGTATCAAGAAAGGACCTTTTTTGGCTTGCCCCACTTAAACAATAAAAAACATAAAAAACTTTAATAAAGCGTTATATATCACTTATATTTAAAAATTAAGTTTTTCACTTTAACAAAATATTTGTGGCATCCGATGGTGGATCCCACAAACTGGTGCTCACTATAGGGGTCACCCTGAATACTTTGATAAAGTATTAAAAGCTTTGGAGAGTGTCACCCATTGGGTGCAAAATGGGGAAGGGACTGAAGATGATGACTGAATGGACAGCCCTGCCACTTTGATGTTTGGAGAAGAAGAATGATTTGAACGCATATTAATACCTGAGTCTTGTCGCATCACCTGTCCAGCTACTGAAGCCGTGAGAGACCTTACTCATGGTATCCTTAACCCTGGTGACATTGCATCTTGCAAACATGAGCGTCGTTGGTAGAGGAACGCCACTTGTTTCTCTATAAGACTAGTGTCCTCCCAGAGACCTATGGTCAGCTTGCAAATTTGACCACCTATGCATGCAAGTTTGCTCACCCTGCCTTGGTACACATGGTGCATCTCTTATCTGGACATCACAAAGAGTTACATTGAAACCTAGATACTCATGCAGCTATGAATTTATCTTATGATAAGTTGTAACAACTGACCTCTGAACATCTTGGAGCAGTCAGATCTGGTGTGGAAGCTAATCGTAACTTCATCATACAGCTGCATGACTGACTTACTACTATGGACACTGGGATTGTAAATTATGTTGAGGAGGCCATGAAGATATTCTGGGATGAACTGAACGCTTCCACCGCTAGCACCCGCTCGTTGTTGGAGGAGTTTGCTAATGAACTTGAAAAACATAATGAGCAAATGCACCGGGACCTTTTAGCCCCTGACTCCATCCCTCAAGAGGAATATGAACAGCGTGTGGCAGTGGTGGAGCAACAGTTAATTCAGGCCTTTTCGCGTGTTGATGAGCTTGAACGTCATCTGTTGTTTGAACCATCTAGCGCCACCTCTACCCTTGCAGCCAAGGTTGTTCAGCTAGAGAAGGAGCTAGCTCTCAAAGCTTCATTTGAAAATACCAAATATTTGGAACGTCACCTGAATGTTTGCAAAACCGAAGCAAAAGTGGTAAAAGCTTCTCTGGAAAGCCTTGTGCTGTTAAAGGAAATATTTAGTCAATTAACGCAGGTCAAGCGGAAGTATGAACATATTAAGGAGGGAGTATAAAGCCCCAGCTCCCACTCTCATGATAATGAAGGGTGTAAACAAGTAAAATAAGAGCTGAAGAACCGCGTGGAAGCCGTAGAAACTGCTCAATTAAACTTAAACTCGCTGGTGTCACAACTCTGTTTTCAAGTTAATGCAATGGAGAGCCAAGTGGAAGATCTTGAAACTCATAAATTAGGGATCAAAGCTCAACTGAGACTATGTGAATCTGGGCCCCTAAAAGCCCTCTCAAAAATGGAAATCTGGCTCAAAGCCATGCATGACCAGTTTGATTGCCTTTCACAGACCTTTGACCAGTTAAACTATCGCTCTGAAGCCCCAGAAACAGAAGCTCCAGCTATTTGTGCCCTTAATGGGGGTGATTTTAGTTTATTCAAACCAACGTTAAAAGGTAAGTTTATCCCCGGTGAGGGCAGCATTGCTTCATTTTTAAACGTCTATGAAGCGGCTATGGAAGGGGCAACGGATTGTCATAAGGCCAAGCACATCCTTTCTTGTTTGGGCCGCATGGCACAGGAGGTGATGGTCCCACATATGGATGCTCTTAGCATCTGTTCCAAGGTTAAAGAGGCCCTCATAGATACATTTGGTTCAAAACAGGCTTTAAGTATGAAAAAGCAAGCTTTTATGCGTATGATTATCCAAAAAGGAGAGTCAGTGGTCGCTTTTGTGGAACGATTTTATATGGAAGCCCAGACATTGTTAACTTCAAAGATGTTGACTTTGGATGATGCTGTAGCCGCCGTTTTGACTGGAGTGGCTTCTTACCCTCCGCTAGCAATGCACATCACCTCAGTTAAACGCTATTTCCATACCATTTAAGACATCAAGGAGGCGTTAATAGATTTCACTGATTTCCATAAGCCCAAAGTTTCATGCAGAGCAGTATCTCGTCCTCGCATTTTAACCATTGAGTTTTCAAAACCTAAGCCTTGGGCCCTAGCTATTGAAGACAAGAAGGAGCCCCTTCAGATAATGGGCCCTGAAGAGCAAAACCCTAAAGCAAAACGTCCTGAACGCCCTTGGTGCGAATACTGCTAGAAGTTTGGACACAAGGGGGCTGTGTGCTGGAAAAAGAAAGCTGACACCGAGGAACAGGAGAAGGGAAAAGTTTTGTCAGCGTAGGGAAAGTGTCATGGTTGGATGACATTATAGTAGGAACAGATGCTATAGATAAGGCTGGGCGACAGGAGGCCCTGAAGGTGAAACTTCAGGCTCTTCCTGACCTGAAACACACCTTAGATCAACTCTGAGTGCAAGCCAAGCATGCCCAGGTTGATGCTAATGGGGTGCAAAACGCCCAGCCTCTTATCTCGGCTCAAGCCCTAAAACGAACGATTTATGTTATAAACAAAGATGGTTTGATTCGCTTGGTTGGAGAGCAAGGGTTTGAGTCCCGCTCTAGCTATGAAATTTTAAGCTCAGGTAAAATATGGCTTCAATTGATTACTCGAGAGAAGGCACTTTTGGTGTATTTTACTAAAACAGATGGAAGCGTCTGTTTATTGGAGCGTCAAGGCTTGGGTGCACTTCCGCAGAACCTGAATTCCCCTGGCCCACTTTAAATATGTTTTTGCGACCAACATCCCTTGTTGGTCAACTTTTCATAAATAAAAATACCCATTTTTTTCCGTTTTACTTATGGTTCCTTGGGCTAACCTGGTAGCGGACCTCTTCAGGAAGGTTTCCAACTATGTGGGCCACTACTTTCTATCACAATTTACCAAAATCCCAGGTCCTCCCTTGGGTCGCCCAGGTCCCCTCCAAATCGAGGCACCCAAGCTCCCTGACACCAAGTTACACTTGATTATGGACTCCCCTCTGGGGTCCACTCAAGTGGTTATGTTTCTATCTTACCTGGTCTTATATGTTGCGTTCTAAGCCCTGACCTGTAGTACCTTTGGCACAGGCACCGTTTGAGGTGTCTTCTTACCCTTTTTCTTAATGGCTAGTTCCCTAGCAATCTCTCTCTCTCTCTCTCTCTCTCTCTCTCTCTCTCTCTCTCTCTCTCTCTCTCTCTCTCTCTCTCTCTCTCTCTCTCTCTCTCTCTCTCTCTCTCTCTCTCTCTCTCTCTCTCTCTCTCTCTCTCTCTCTCTCTCTCTCTCTCTCTCTCTCTCTCTCTCTCTCTCTCTCTCTCTCTCTCTCTCTCTCTCTCTCTCTCTCTCTCTCTCTCTCTC
This sequence comes from Massospora cicadina, assembly GCA_022478985.1. Classification (NCBI taxonomy): domain Eukaryota; kingdom Fungi; phylum Entomophthoromycota; class Entomophthoromycetes; order Entomophthorales; family Entomophthoraceae; genus Massospora; species Massospora cicadina. The sequence goes on along the minus strand of JAKSZP010015278.1, from coordinate 17,433 downwards.
TCTCTCTCTCCTCTCTCTCTCTCTCTCTCTCTCTCTCTCTCTCTCTCTCTCTCTCGTGGGTTTGCATCCCACATCACCTTGCTGGGAACGAGAGAGTTATAGACACTCTCTTGACAGAAAGGCACACCTATTGCTGACAAATCTCATGTGCCTGACTCATTTAAACAACTTATGCCATTACCTCACGTTACTAATACCCCTGGGGATGATTCTAAGGGGGTTACAGATGAGGTTGGCTATTTCGTTGTAGGAGTACCTGCTGAAGTGGAAGTCCCTAAAAGCTTGAATGCTGGAGGAGTAAATTAGTCCTTCATACCTGAAGAGACATATCTTCATCAAGTTGTAGGGGAACTGGTCATTATCAATACTACCAGCGACACGGATGAGGTGTTGTCTAACCTTCTTTGCCCTCTCCAGCATGGCCATACCATGCAGTACATCCTGGAAATTTCCCACGAGACCACGTGCAAATAAATCTCCACTTTTCATCTCAAGGAGGTCTTAGCATTATTACCCAATTTTGGAGGGATACTTACGAAGGTCAAAGTGGTTATCCAAAAATTTTGGGTAATGGCTATCTTAGATACAGGCTCCCTGGTGAATGTAATCTCTTCCAAGTTGATGAAAAAAGATCAAAATTGCACCTTACTTAGAATACAACCAAGGCTTTGGAACCGCTGGTCCAAACAACACCCGCGCACTTGGTGCTTACTCGTCCCTTCCCATTTGTATTGGGAAGCTTATCCTATTGGCCCCCGCAGTAGCTTTGGATAATAATGCCTATGACATGCTTATAGGTACTCAGTTCATAATTGAATATGAAGGTATTATCAATATGAAGCAGGGGTTCTTGTCATTGCTTAATTATGAAGTCCTCTTAGTTCTAGCTAATAAAGAACCCAGCAAGAAGGTATGCTCTTGCATGGTTGAGTACCCACTTTCCACTTTACCTATATATTATACCACCTCTGGGAGAAATACAAAAAAATTGCCTGATTCTGTGGATGCTACCGAAGGTATTCCATTTTATGCGGCTGATGAGGTGGTGATTAAGCCTGGTGAACAACGGGTGGTAGACACGAAAATCACTCTTAAAATCCCTCGCCACTGTTTATTACACCTCTTAAGCATTGACAGAATTAGCCCTGTTGAGCCTTGGGTATTGCCTGGTGTTTTAGACCCAGCCTATCTGAGGCCTATTACTCTATTGTTGGGGTATCTCACTGATAAGAGATATTCGTAAGAAAGCATCAGGAGGTGGGCCGAGGGTTTTTACTCCCTGTGGAGGAAGTTGAACAAATCCACTCTATTGGCTCAATGGCAGATTTAGGCCCACCCACAGATAACCTGGTATGTACCTTGCTGAACGTCCATATTTCGGATGAGCTGACCTCATATGAGTTGGAGAAAGTTCATACTCTCCTGGATGAGTATAGTGATATATTTTTAGAGTCAAACAATTTGTATGGCCACATGAAGGGCTGGTGCCATTCCATTGAAGTGGGTGATGCCCATCCCATTAGGTCAAAACCTTATCGCAAGTCAAAGGTGGAGGAACAACAAATGAGGACGGAACTCATGAAGTTATTAGACGCGGGGTTATTAGTTCCTTCACAAAGCCCTTGGTCCTCCCCCCTTTAGCTAATTAATAAGAAAAACGGAGGTCATTGGATAGTTATGAACTATTGCAGGTTAAATAATCTTATGAAAAAGGATAGTTATCCTATCCCACACATTAACGATGCACTGGCCCAGCTTTCAGGCTCAAACTTTTTCTCTGCAATGGACTTGGCTAGTGGTTATTGGAAAATGGATTTATCTCCTCAAGATCAAGAGAATTGCGCGTTGATATGCAGTGAAGGTCTTTTCCAACCCACGCGATTACCTCAAGGGTTGTGCAACGCACCTGCCTCTTTCCAGCACGCTATGGTTCACATTTTGCAGGATCTTAAGTTAACCTGCATTATTGTCTACCTTGATGACATTACCATATTCTCAAAGTCCTTTAACGAACACCTTGATCATTTGAAGGATGTATTCCAACATTTACAACGCTTAACTATCAAATTAAAACCTTCAAAGTGTACTTTTTTCCAAAAGAAATTAAACTTTCTCAGACATACCATTTCTCGAGAGGGTATCAAAACCCATACAAGATAAGGTTGAAGCAATTGCCAGAATGCCACCCCAAAAACCTACGGGATATACAGGTATTTTTAGGGATGATGGGTGTTACCATCAGTTCATCCCTAAGTTTGCTAACTCAGCGAGCCCCTTGTTTAGTTACTAAAAAAGAATATCCCCTTTCAATGGGGCACTGAACAGAAGGATGCCTATGAAACAATGAAGTTGCTGCTACAAAAACGGCCTATCCTAAGGCATCCCAATTATGGAAAACCGTTTATCTTGTTTACAGATGCTTCAGACTACGCCATCGGGGCCATCCTAGCTCAATTAGATGAAAAAGGGGTAGATCATCCTGTCTCATACTTTAGTAAGATGCTATCAAAGGCAAAACGCAACTATAGTGTTACCAAGAACGAGTGTCTTGCCATTCTACTAGCAGTGAAGCATTACCGCCCTTTCTTGTATGGGACCTCTTTAACTGTGATTATGGACCACGCATCTTTAAAATGGTTGCAAAACATGTAGTATTCTATGGGGCAGTTAGCTCTCTGGGCTCTAAAGCTCCAGCATTAAGATATGAAGATCAAACACCATGCTGGAACCCGCAACATGAATGTTAATGGGTTAACTTGGCTGCCCATCCTCCTCTTAGATAACAGTGAAGCGGAGCAGCTGTATGATCTTTTAATGACCCCAAACAACTGGGAAGATGAGGATGAGCCTGTACAGAGGATGTTGGCCTGGCACTCCCATAACACTAAAGTAGAAAGCGGGAAGTTGTATTAACAAGTGTGGGCGAAGTGGTTGCCTTACCTACGACCCTTGGAACGTGTACCTGTTATCTTGGAAGCTTATTCAACTTTAGGCCATGGAGGAGTAAAGAAAACTTATGAATGGCTAAAAGATCGATAAATTGGGAGGGAATCATGGAAGCCATAATCGAAGTCTTGAATGCTTGCCTTACATGTAAGAAGTAGTCTCATCTCAAAACTAGATATCAAAATCAGTTGACTACCCCGCAACAGCCATTCCATACCATAAGCTTGGACGTAGTAGGGCCACTTCCTCAAGCCACAGGTGGAAACAGATATATTTTGGTAGGCATTGACCACTTCAAGAAGTGGGTTGAAGCTGTGGCGCTGCTGGCCCAAACTGCTAAGGCCACTACCACCTTTCTTCATCAAAATATTTTCACTCGACATGGGTGCCCTCAAGTACTAATCTGTGGTAACGGGAAAAATTTTACATCCAGAGTAGTCAAAATCTTGGCTGCTTCCATGGAAGCCCAGCAACTATTCTCAGCTCCATATAACCCATCAACCAATGGTACAGTGGAGCGAGAAAATGGTACTTTGGTTTCTATTTTATGTAAAATGGCTTCGTCTGATCCCCTTCACTGGGATCATTATCTCCCTAGCCTCTTATGGCTTATCAAATTAGCTATCATCAGATTTTGAAAATGTTCCCTTTCCGAGTTTTGTATGGCAGAGAACTGGGCATACCTGCTCTTCTAGCTAAGGATGTCTTCTCTAGAGGAGAGGAGCCTGAGAAAGCCATGCGAAAATTAGCTAACCGCATCATTCAGCTTCAATCAGAGGCTATGAACAACATAGCTAAAACGGTTACTAAAGAAGGCTAAGCTGGCAATGAGCTCTGAGCTCCTCTACCTTCTTTCCAAGTGTTATATATGGTTTTATATTACCACAATTGCATAACTCCATGTAGTGGCAAACTTGGATTAATCTGGGAGGGGCCATTTACCATCATGTATAAGAGAGGAAATGATTATTCTATAAAGTCTTTGGCTACAGGAATTATCATAAAACGGGTACATGGACAATTTCTATGACCCTACACTACTCCCAACATTCTTGAGGGGGGCAATGTCAGACATACTCCTTCTCGACTTATGAAAAAGAATGTTGGAGGTAATAATGCTCCCAAATCTGCTACCATAATTGGCCTATCACCTGTCCAATCTTTAAATAATATTGTGGTTATCAATAACATTAGTACTAAAAGTGAAAAAACCTTGGCAGATTCTCAGTGGAATCCTAAATATCAGGAAAATATGGTTTATAACCAAAATTGGCTCAATAAGGTAAGAACTGATAATAAGATTGTTCCAACTTCTCAGCTAAATTTGAGGTGTTTTTTACCACGCGGGTCTGGTCACCTCTGAGGTGTGATGATTTTACTCATAAGTGATTATATACAAATTAACAAATCATTACCACATGAGTCTGACCACCTCCAAGGTGAGAAGATTATACTTTCTGGTGATTGGATAAAATTAATCAAATTGTTACCACACGTGTCACTTTTGCCTCAAGGTATTTATCTTCAATCTGATAGGCCGAAAGCCTATATTTCCTAATTTGGATGACTCAGCTTTATAATACTTTAGCCCCAAATACCCATGGTCCCAGGATTTGAACTATTTTAAATAGAAAATACTAGTATTGAAGAAAGGGACCTTTTTGGCTTGCCCCGCATAAACAATAAAAACATAAAAAACTTTAACAAATCATTATTTATTACTTATATTTAAATAGTAAGTTTCTCACTTTGATAAAGTATTTGTGGCATCCGTCAGTGGATCCCACACCTGTGTCATCTTTTCTCGCTTTTGAATTTCCTTAAGTCCAAGGTTGAATTGGTGAGTATGACAAATCAAAGCGCTTACCTTGATGGAACCTCCTTTCAGACAATCATTTGGCGTCCATCGCCAATCCTAAGGCAAGATGGCGATCAAAAACTGGGATGTTTTCAATTCATTACAATGTAGGGACTGAAGGGCCATATTGTTAGTGCCATAGGGAGTTTGGCCAAGAAAAATTTTATATAAATAAAAATTGGGAAATCGGTGAGATTTTTATAAATGAAATTAAGAAAGTAGACCATCAATTTTCTCAGTGTGTTACAACTGCTTATTAAGAGGGTCAATTTGAAATAACTTAGTAAAGTATGGGATCAGGGCTTTCAAGATTTGACATAACCTGGATAACTTTAGAGTGAGGGGAAAACAAATATAATCTGAAAAGTCTTCAAAGGAGTCAGCGATGGGCTAAGTCACTGTTAGTTTGACCTCAGACGCTTAACTTGCAGTTTCACTGCGTTTAAAATGGTTACATGAAAGTGTCTTGCCTAATGGGCAAGAGGAATCTCCCTAGACCAAACCATGTAGGGCCGGTCCCACATTGTCAGAAATTGGTTTGGGTTACCCAACCCGCCTGCACTCAGTCAACTTGGTTTCCGTTCAGCTAAGAAAGATGCTTTGAATGACAATTCTGATTTTTTAAGGGGGAGTTTTGAGTTATTGCAACATCTGACAATGGAGGAACAAGCCTGTCAGAATTTGTCCCCTGTGTTTTCAAGAGATGTTTCAAATTGGCAAAAAAATTTAATGTTTGGAGACCCAACCTTTTGGGTTGGACCAGGAAAAGATACTTTATAGGGAGAATAAGGGACCTAATGCCCCTGTGGAGCCCTTGGCTCAACTGGGGACTTGGGACATGTGGTTGATAACCGTTGGGTATCCAATTTGGCCCCAAAAGATCTCTCAAAGATTCTTAATTTGAATTCTCCTTCCCTTGTTAAAAGGCTAAAGGAGGTTTGTAAAGAGGTAATACAGGCCAGAAGTTATCAACAGCGCCCCCACCCTCCTCTGGCCTACCCCGCCACCCCTCCCTTCCTTGGAAAGTAAGAAATTCGGCCCCAAACTCTAGAATTTGTTCTTGAGTCAGGAATACATGTCTGGAACACAGAATCCAATTTTCTGGGTCTGGGGAAGCCAATCCAAGTCAAAAATCCATTTCTGAAAAATTTAAAAAAAAAGCTAAAAAAATCAGAATCAAACCCGATGAAGTCCAATTCTGTCACTCCTTTAATCTGAGTAAATCTGCTCAAGTTTGGATCAGTGAGGGTCCCACCCTGGCAGATCAGACAATTACATTGCCAGAGCTTTTGTTAACTTTGCATAATTTGGATGACGGCGCCTCAAGCCCAGGCTGAGTATCATGAGTATTTCAGCTGCAACTGTCTAGGAAACACACCCACAGACCCTTTTTTTAACATCTTTTGTATATAAAGCAACTGCCTCTGGAAGGGGCAGTTGTCAGTCCATTTTCTCTCTTATTTTAATAAAGCTGATCTTTACCCAAAACCACTCCGCAGACTCCATCTCTTTTTCCAATAAATTTTCACTTACCCCAGCAAAGTATGCAGCAATCTGCGTTTTAAATCCAATGGTCATCGAGTGGGACTTACAAGCCCTCAATACAGTGGCCCACTAGACTGTGATCATGGTGATCAAAAGTTTTGCCATGGGTTTACAATGTTAATCTGCTGATTCTGAAGAGTTTTCAGATTGACTGAACACTTCACATCAATTTGTCCTCCTTCAGCTCCTGGCGTACAAGCTACTGGTCTTCCTCCACTAGAAAAATAGTTGGAAATCTGGGCTAAACCGCCCCACTGATATGCTGATGGTTTGGCAAAATTTGGGTAGAATGTTGCCATCTCTCACTAATTGCAATTCTCCATTCAGGGTTATGAAATGGTCATCCTCACACCACGAGGCAGTAACCAGACACTAACCTATCTAGGACATCTTGCCAATGGCCAATCTGGTCAAACACAGTTTATATAATTGATCCGCCATCCCAGCAACATCCCTGACCCCTCAATCCATTGCAAAACCCCACAATAATTGCAAGGCAAAGCCCAAGGCCTCCTGAAAGTCGATTTAATTTGATTAATTCACAAACCCAATCAGCATTTCCAAGGTTTTGAAGATTTAAGTAATTTTCAAGAACTCTATTATGATGGTATAATATCTGAAGGTTTAGGAAAAGAGCCCAAAGGTCACCAACTGAAAACCCAGGAGAATAGTTATCCTTTTTGCCTCTTCTCCCTTGGGAGATGCCCAGCAAGATCCGTGGTTGCCCCCATTGAAGTCATTTGGTTTGCTAATGGGGTCTTTGGTTATTCTTTAACTTTTACCCCTCACAATAATCATAGGGGATCCTCTTACAACTGCTCAGAACTGCTATGCCATTGGAAATCTGGGCTTTTCACTGGGTTGTTACCCACCCATATTGGAATCCCAGTCTTACTTTAGTTAGTAGATTCCATTACAAACATTACTAATAGCCCAATGCCATTGGTTATTTTGATTGAGTATTTGTCACTGGAAACATTCTTTTAAGAAATACACGCCCATTGGGCTTTGTCCCTAAAGGTTTCTGAATCAGGTTTTTAACTGACAACAACATTATAAACAGTCAATGCCATTGAAAAATCTTGCTGAGGATTTGACATTTACTTTCTCATTCACTTAATGTGCCAGCCCGTTGGGCTTTGTTACTGAGGGTTTACCACTTCCTGACCTTAATTTTGAGGGCCCAGGGCCTTTGGCTTCATAAGAATTTTTTAGCTTATGAGGGTGGCAGCTCCCAAATATTTCAGCACAAATTTCCTCAATTTGCCATGCTTTTTGGTAGAGGCAATTGTATGGACAGGTGGTGGAATTTTTAGAGGGAGGGCTGTTACTCAACGCTCATCTACCACATGAGTGGGATCAACCTGGGTGTTGAGGGGGACAGCTGCCCTCTTCAGACCCTTTTTAGTGGGAAATGGGAACACCGCCTGGTCTAGGCAAAGAGGATGCTCCCCAAGACTTACACATGCCTTTCTTTTCTTGCATTCATACATGAAAGTTTTTAAAGTAATTATTTGCCAAAATATTTTTTTTATTTTTTGTGTATCTTTTTGTTAATTTGTGTTTTTTCCTTTATTTCATTTATTGTGGGGAAGGCTGACCATGGGATGGACACTTCCGAATATGACTCAGAAGAGACAAAACTTAGTAACATGAAAGGCACCCCAGAGAAGCGATGCTATCTCTTGTTGCCAGCGGGAACGCCACTTATGGGAAGGGGGAGGGAGCGTGTGAAGGGGCCGTAGCCTCAATTGAACACGTTTGGAGGAAGGGGTCTGATTTGATGAACCAGACTGGGAACCAGGAGGAGACCAGCTGTTGGCAACGCGGTGGGAGGTATCTGAACAACCACGCTTGAAATTGGTCCACCAAATGGGACTGAAATCTGTGGGCAGCTTCTGGGAGGGTGGGGGTGGAGCCTGCGATGGCATCTAAGACAATCGTGTGGATGGTCCACATGGCGATTGCAACCACCAAAGCATGGAGGGAGGGTGGAAGAGAGGAGACCATTGATAGAGCAAACATATCTCTTGACAGACTGAAGGGATGCGTTTGATCCTGGCCCAGCAGACGTTGGACTTCGCGCCATATCACTTTAGAGGTAGGGCACTTCTCCAGGTGGTGGAACAGCGTTCCATACTGGCCACACACGACACAGGATGAGTGTAAAGCATTAGAGCGCTCAGCTGTATGATACACCCACCTCAGGCAGCGCCACACATGGGAGTGGACTTGAGGCTGCAGCAGAGGATGGTGTGCATATTTCCAGATAGTTTTTTGGGTTTCAATGGAGTAAGGGATGTCCATCATGTCCAGGTAGTCCACCCTGGATAGGACATGGGGCCAAATGGGAATCACACCATCATGGATGAGTAGCCCTTGTACCTCTTGTGTGAACTGAGGAGAGGGGCGGCCTCTTTGGGTTGTATGTCCGCTAATACGAATTCTCCACTCAGTGCTCCGCATGGAGAGTAGGATTCGTTTGTAGTGGGTTTTGGTCCCGTGAGGACCTGTAGCTGATGTGTGTGATGCGAGGTATTTCATCAGGGAGTGGGGGTTCGATGGATTGTTGAGGCCCAAGGCGCAGGAGAAGTTGGAGCGGGCTGCGCGGGACCAGTGTTGGGAGGGGAGTGTAGGGGCGGTAACGGTCACAATCCAGGTGCCCAGGATCTTGGCAGCATGGGCTTTGAAGTCAAGCAGGCCCATGCTACCTTAGTGATGAGGGCCAAACATGACCTCTAGCCATACTGGTGGAGGGCGGCCTGACCAAAGCCATCCTTGCAGCAAGACATATAAGGATTTGAAGAAGCTTGGGGAGAAGGGGGTGGCGTGGGCTCCGAACCAGACTTTGGAGAGGAGCATAGAGTTGGATAAAATAACCCTGCCAGTAAGGGAAGTAGGGTGGGCTCTGAGAGAGGCGATTCGCTTTGTCATGTTGTCCAGAATATGGCATTCCATTACTGCAGACGCGTATCCGCCTGCCTCCATCCACACACCCAGATGGCGTACTGGTCCTATGGTAGGACGTGGTACAAATGGGAGCATCAGTGGGGTGGTGTGTGTTGAGTTATTATGGCGAGGACGTGGGCGAGCAGATGGGCCAGGTTGAGAACTAATTGCTGGGGTCCAGCAGTTCTGAAACTGACCAAGGAGGATGATTTTGGTTTTGGAAGCGTTCAGTGCTGCGTTGCTTACCCGGGAATACTCCTGTATGAGAGCTTCAAGCGCACGTGCATCTTTATTATTAGACACCCCAACCACACAATCATCTGCAAACGCCATTATCTTGACTGGGGCTTGGCCTGGCACATGGACCCCAGTGAGTTGGGCATTCACGTTTCGCAGTAGTGGTTCAAGGCTGAAGTTGTATAAGAGAGAGCTGAGGGGGTCCTCTTGTCGCAAGCCCCTTAGAGGGCGGACTACTTCCGTTAGGAAGCCAGGGCCACGTACTGCCATCGTTGTAGATTCCGTGAGCAGCATCACCCAGTTGATGAAGCGAGGGGGTAAGCGGAATTGATGGAGGCAGGCCCTGAGGTATTCCCAGTTTACTCTATCATAGGCCTTCTGTTGGTCCAAAAATACAAGCGCCCCAGAGGCTGTGGATTGACATACATTAGCCACAGAGTGCACGTTATCCCAAATCGATCTTCTGGGTATAAATCTGAATTGTTCTGGAGAGATGGTGGCAGATGCTACAGTCCCTAAACGGTTAGCCATGATTTTTGTTAAAATTTGGTTTCTGTGTTTGTTAGAGAAATGGGGCGCCAGTTGGCTAAGTCTAGCTTATCCCCTATCTTGAAGATTGTGTTGGTAAAGGCCTCATGTCCTCCTGGTAGGAGGCGTGTTTCCAACAGGCTTTGGTTAAGTGAGGCGAGCAGCAATGGGGATATATATTTGAAGTAATTTTTTGTATAACTCATATGGAATGCCATCTGGGCCTGGGCATTTTTGGTTTGGTGCACCATGAATGGCTGTCCATAATTCATTTGGAGTAAAAAAATTCATTATTTCTGGGTATCAGAAAATGGTGCGGATGTGGGCTCAGTCAAGAAATTCCGCCACTTCAGCTGGCTGAATTGGATCAGATCGGTACAACTTGGAGTAATACTTTTGTGTTTTGATTGCCACTTTGGCTGGCGTATCCGCAATGGAATCATCTGATCTTCACACCTGTGTGCAGGCCACACTCTGGCGTGGTGCGAAATTTTTTTAAAGAAATGTGCGGTGCATTTGTCACCTTTTGTGATGTGTGTGGCCCTGTACTGAACACAAACCCAGTGTTTGTGTTGCCTTTCGAGTGCATTGAGGTGGGCGGCTGCCTCCACCCACTTCCAGCCCCATGCAGAGCTGTATCCTGTAGCTGGGATATTGGACTCCAGGTGTGCCAACTCTTCCAGAGTGCACAAAATGACCGCCAATATGGGTTGTGAGCATCTGGAGGAGAGATGGTGAGAGTGGCGGATGGTGTCATCTTTGAAAGTTGCCCATGTGGAAATGGGGTCCGCACAAAATGGTGCAACAAACTTTTCTTCCAAAGTTGCCGCTTCCATCCATGTGGAAAATCCTGGCGACGTGAACTCGGAGGGGCGCATTTTGCACCAATGTGGGGCCTTAGCAGCTGTGGCAGATAGGTGGTAGGTTAGCAAGACCAGTCGGTGGTTAAGGAAACCATTTTTGTTGTCTTGAAGTGGGAGATGTGGGGTTGAAATTTTGCCAGCGTTAGGATAAGGTCAATGCGGGTCATGGACCTTAGTTGGCCATTGTGGACGTGAGGACGCGTCATGTTTTTGAGCAGTGGGGCATGTCGCGGCAGTGCATCCATTAGTCTGAGGGTGGCCTTTAGAACATGCAGTTCTATGTGACCCTGGGGGGCATGGGGTGAGGAAGGCCACTGGTTCATTTGTGTGTTTAGCCAACAGTTCATGTCACCAACTAGGAAAGAGTCTGGGGGTAGTGGGAGGGATTTGACCAATGAGAAAAATTCCTGACGCTTGTGTGCACCATTTGGGGCATAGACATTGACAATTGCATGTGCTATGTCAGCCCATGAGAAAGTGACAACAAGCACTCAGCCATTTAGGAATGTTTCTGAGGATAAAATTTGAAAAAATTGTTTTTCCAAATTAGCACCCCACAGTGCTTTGACCAAAAGGATAGGGATGGGAAGAGCATTGTTTTCCAAGTTTCCTTGGAACCCTGTGGACAGTGGGACTCCTGGATGGCCAGGATATCTACGGGTAAGTTGTGTTGTAAAAAACTCAGTTTCCTAGCCCAGGATGGGGAGGCCTTGAGTCCAGCAATATTTAACATCCCTAAAGTGAATATTTCCCCCATTGCACCTTAGGTGTGAGGGGGTGGGCACCCAGGCCCACCAGCCTCCTCTAGATCCCCATGGGACTTCACAGCAGTGTGGGTGTTAGCAGCTAATGCTATCAGGGTTTTTATTAATTCTTGTGGAAAGAGTTGCATTGTCTTTAGCCTTTAATTTTGTTTTCCCGACATCGGACAAATTTTTTGCAGTGCAGATAGATTCAGTGCACCATTGAGCGGGTCAAAAAATTGTAGTTCAGTTGGGATAGGTCCCAAGTCAGTTTCAACTGGAGCTTGGGTGCAACGATTGGGTGATATCAAATCCCCCATTGGATCCTCAGATTGAGTGGCCCACTTGGCATAGGCTTCCCAATCTGATTGGTTGATGGATTCCTGAGTTGCTTCTGCCGCAAAGGTTTCCATATTCTCCTGGTATTGTGAGTATGGGATAGCGGTGGTGGCCTTGGCTGCTTCCTTGGCCGCAGCCCTGCAGGCCTGCTTAGCCTTCTTCCACTCTTGTGGGGAGATAGGCTTTACCAGTAGGTAGCAGCCTTGTGCTCCCCATGGGAAAGCCTCTTTGGTACTTGCAGTTGGTTCGAAGTGCACCTCTCCGCTGGCATAGCCACAGAGGGGTGCTCTTGGAATATGATGCCCTCCTTGATGGGGCATGCATGCACCTTATGACTGAACGCATCATAGTGGGTGCAAATGGGGGGCGTGCTGTCCACGGTCACCTGGAATAGGTGGGTGGTATGCCCTGCAATATCAATAAAAGTGCAGTGTGGGATCTGGGTTAGGCCCTTCACAATCTCCTTGGTTGGGGTCAGGACTGCGATGGCTTTGCTGGTGCACAGGTGTGGTATCAGCGTGAAGTGTTGCATTTCAAAAGATTATATTTCGCCATATACGGTGAGACCATCTTTCAAGTGTTGTTCCAAAATGTCACATTTTACCATAGTGGACAAAAAGTCAAATATGAGGAAAATTTGGTTTGATTTTATCCATCTGGTGCATTTGGTTTTGATGACCTGTTGCCCTTTGGGGAGGTTGACCACTACACGCACCACTGCAGCCTTGTCTGCTGCCTTTTTGCTTTCAAAACCTAGGTCCAGCCAACCATGTGACATGGAGTGAGGTGCGATGTACACCGCAGTCGGGAAAGTTGTGTGCACATCTTCACAAAATTTTTCCCATAAGGCCATTTGTTGGATGTCCAGATACATGTGTACTCCAAATTCCACCGATGAAAGTGGCTGGGAGTGTGGCGTATTGATGTACTGGTTGCATTGTGCTTGCCATGTGAGTATCTCCAGGAAAATAGTGACTGCCAGTTTTTAAAATTTTTGTCTTTTCCGCCAGTTTCTCTGGGCATTTTTGAACCTTGGAGGCTGCGGGCCTTCCTCCTGTTCCTCTTACCTTACTTGCCCAACTGCTCCCTGACATGGGCGCAGACTAATCTCCTCTGTGAGATTATCAAACTAGATTCAGTCTTGAATTGAATAGGTTGCAAAAGTGATTGCAACAAGAAAGAAAATTGTGTTTTTTACTTTATATTTTTTACTTTTTAACTTTTATACTATCTTAGAAAAAAACAAGTTTTTAACAAAATATTTTTTCCCTTTTCTACATTTTAGTCAAACTTTGATTAAGTTATTGTTATACATTGCTTAAGTTAAAAATTGGATTAATTTAGATTTTCAAAGATAAAATAATATATTAAAACTTCTTATGTTTATAAAATATTTAAAAAATATAAAAGCTTTACTGCTAAGAGCAATCAAATAATGAAGGTTTTATTAAAATACAATTGTAAATTACAAAACTTTTTTGTCACTTATATATAATTTTTAAGTTTCAGTTTATTGATAAATTAAGTTTATTTGTGCCAATTGGGTGGTGTTTTTGGCTGATTTTATAAGCTCATTTCTGGCTCTGGAAGAATGGTTGGTGGTATATTATTTGGTTTGGTAAGTTTGTTTTTTGATTTAGGATTGATTTAAAGAGTTTTACCTACTTCTTAAACTTATGTTTGGCCATCTTTTCCATTATAAAAGATAATTAGATAAACTAGGCAAAACTTGGGGATAACGTTTTGAACTTTTAAATCAACTAACAACCAAAAAACATCAACAACTAGGGGGGTGGAAGGCCAGTCAGTAAGGGCGTACGGCTACCAACCTGAAGGTTGCGGGTTTGATTCCCGCCCTTCACACATCAATCGGGGTGTCAGCCAAAGGAAGCTATTGGCAGTTAGTAGGTCTAATAACACGAAAACCTTACCCATGATGTAACCAGAAAAATTTGAATCCCAATCCAGAGGTGGTAAAACTTTCTTTGATGGAGTTGACCCTGTTCAGGTTTCATGTCATTTCTTTCTTTTGGTAATGCCTGTCCCCTGGTTGGCTTGCCTCAGTTAAATAAAAATAAAAAACACCAACAACTTATCAAAACCAATTAACTTATTGAATCAACCAATCAACAAAAACTTACTAAAACTACCAAGTTTATTAATTTAGCCTAAACACACCAACCTTTTGGCAAAATTATTGATACTATTGAATCAACCAGGTTTGAAAATTCTCAACTGTAACAATATAATGAATACCATGAAAATAATAGCATTTTCACTTAATATATATAACTTCATATTATATTACTAGCGGAGTTACCCATGCTTCACTATGGTATCTATAAAATTTCATATGATTTAAATTGATTGATTTGTAATATATTATAGAATAAACTCTCAGCTATAACAATATATCAAATACTATGAAACAGATAGGATATTCACTTGTTATATAATAAGTTTTTTATTTTACTTTAGATTTTCAAAAATCCTTTTTTTAGTGCTTGCCTAAATTACATAAGGAACCTACATACCACATTTTTAAGTTTCTACGTTGGTATTTTTAGAATTTTGTGGTGAATCAGTCAGTGGTTTTTTCTTATACATATAGAAAAGAAAGAATTAAATCTCCCTTACTTTCCTCCTGGGCCTGTACATTGCTAAATTTTTAAAGCTGAGCTCCCTTGACCCCATTCCCTCCTCCATGAGCATCTAAGGTTTGCCATTGACAGCTTGGTTAGTTGGTTTAAGTTTAATTTCAATGTCATTTTGCTCACTTTATCCTTCCAGCCTATTGTATTTTTTTATCATTCTCTTTTTGGCAATTATGTCCCCTGGTCAGCTTGCCTTGAATAAACAGCTATATATATTTAAATTAAATGATAAAAATGATTAGATAAATGAGATTGCGCCAGGATTCAAACAACTAGCCTTTTCTAAAATTTAAGTTAGGAGCAAAAAGTTGAACTGATTATGAGAGAGGAGGTTTTCCTAAAATCAATTGGGTTTATGATAAAAAAAGTTTTGATTTAGATTAACTTCTAATTATCCAAATTACCACTACCACATAACAAAACTATTTATAAATACCAAATTAACTGAATACTAAACTGTTATCAACATAGTGAATACCATTGATAACATATAAGGTTTACACTTCTTATATTAACTTTTTTATATACTATGAAAATAATGATTTTTAAATCTTAAAACCTTTGTGGGAATGACATAACTCACTAAAGTTTCATTTTAATTAGATGAATGGTATAAGAATGCATACAGGATATGTAAATTATTTTCAAGGTGGGCCAACCTGGGGACAATACCACACCAATGAAGGATGAAGGGGATTTTAATTAATGGGAAAGGAGGATAAAACCTGGAAAACCTCCATGTGTGGCATATGATAAGCCAGGAACTCCAGGAACCACCTTGCTATCTGCTATCTCAGTTTGGGGCATTGATGCACAATGCCAACACTTTCACAATTGTCCCCCTACCCAAAGTTCATGTACCATATTTTGAACTCAAGGGAGGCAGTGGTTGAGGGTCAATATTCTATCACTGGGTTATCCTCCAATCATGCAGGATAAATATAGAAGCATTTATTTATTTATATATATATAAAGATTATTCACTAAACAGTAATATCTGTCCCCTGGTCAGCTTACCTTGAATAAACATCTATATAGATTTACATTAAATGATAAAAAGTGATTATTAAAGTGAATGCGCTAGAATTCATACAACCAACCTTTATAAAATTCAAGGTTAGAGCCAAAAGCTGAGCCAATTAAGCTAGAGGAGGTATTTGTAAAATCAATTGGGTTTTTTCAGTTTTGATTTAAAATTAGATTCTAATTAGCCAAATGACCACTAGCCACTTAACAAAACCAATTTAAATTACAAATCAACCAAATACCAAACTGCTCAGATGTAAAATTATAGCAAATACCATCAAGAACATATAGGGTTTTCACTTCTTGTATATTAAAAGTATTATTTTACTATGAAAATAATAATTTTTTAAATTTAATAAATTCTTTCAGGCATGTAAACAACAACTCACCTTTTTCATCACAATTGGATGAATGGTATAGTAATGCATACGGGAAAAACAAACAACCATACATTCTTTTTTATAAATAAACTAGCAATCGTTACCCATGCTTTGCTACGGTGTCTATAGAATTTTATATATACATCTTTATTAATTTAGATTATATATTATAGAAAAACAATAACCACTTACATAAATCTAAAGGCTCAACCAAATCAACAAAAAACAACTAACTTCTCAGCTAAACCTGACTGAACTTATCAACTCAAATAATAACTAATCACCCCTTAAAACTAAACTGTGTCCTATTGATTTGACCAAAAGCCAACAACCACTTGGCCAAACAAAATAAACCTATTGAATCAACTAAATAACACCAAACTACTACTCGAAACATCTATATATTTAGAATCATTGTGTATGTGACATGTCTTCCAAACTACTAAATCAACTTCTACTTAACTTGCAAAAAGTATTTTATTGATTAGGGGAACCAAATTAGGCAGGTTTTTAAAATTAGTAAAAACTAACATCCAGATACCTGTGCTTTGCTCAAAATTTAAAGTTTAACAGATGATAATCTCACACTGACATAGCCTATATGCTGTGCCAGCGCTATCTTTGAGCTTCCTTGAACTAACAGCTTTGCTGTTGCCCTCATGGCTGGTGGCAGATTTTCCTAACTTTATTTAATCTACTCAAAACTCTAATACTGACATTTGTTTAGTTTCAAGTGAGCAATTTGGTAAATTATTTGATAATATTCACCAGTTCTCACCCATTCACCCAAATTGACTGACCATATTAGACTTGATTTGATTCAGGTGAGCAATTTGGTGAATTATTAGATAATATTTGCCAATTCTCACCACTCGCTCAAATATATTAAATCCATCTGACAAAATAGCTTTAGATTCAATGATATTTCGCAATTCTCTCCCAAAAACATAAATAGCTTGAACCTATAAGACTTAAATGCTTCAGTTGTCAATCAATTAGTCAGTCGTGAATGTGTTTTATTAAGTAATAGATTGAAAATTACTCAAAAATTCAGAACTTGCCACCTTATTGTCCAAAGTAAAACAAAGTAAATGCAGATACACTATAATTTTAAATATTAAAATAACTATGTTGGTTCATCTCTTCTTAAGCTTTACTTATACTTTCAATATCAGTTTTAACTATATAAAAAGTTTAAAAGATAAAAAATTGGGAAAAAGAACTATAAGGATTCAAGATGATGAACAAATTAATACTACACCTTCAATTGAGCCGTAATAAATTGACTCTCAAATCTATTGAATGAAGATAACTTTAGGATTTTTATCCCCAAATCCTGAGTCACGTGGGGAGGAGTTTCCACTG
>JAKSZP010015277.1:0-27681 GCA_022478985.1 Massospora cicadina | reverse complement strand
TATCAATGGGATTAATATATTAGTATTGATGGTTTTCTTATAGGGTTTATTTTTGAGTCAACCATCAAAATATAACAGGTGGAAGAGGCGTGATTCACAGGGTATATGCCATAACCCACCAATTATCTACCACATGTACTAAATTGCTCAGAACAAAAGAGGGATAGCCACCAACTTCTCCCCTTTTTTGTTCATAACAGGATTTTTACCAATTTAGCTGCAGGGGTTGTTACTCAAGGCTTATATTACCCTTCCCTTTTTGGGATGGTGGAGTATCTCCATTAGGAACTTGGGCCAGTGCAACGTTTTTATGCGCCTTAGGGAGCTTAATTTCCAAGAGGGAGGTGACTTTCTAAGGAAGATGAGGAGCATCTGGGTGTGCCACGTGGAAAGCTTCCAAAAACTTGTGACAATTGGCATAGTAGTGAGCACTAACCCAGCTATTTTCAGATGAGGGAAAGCCTTTCCACATCACCGGGTACTTCACTGAGTGACACAAGTGATTAGATGCCAGAATAGCATCCACCTCCACTTCTGCCAAGTCTTTAATCACCATCAGATCAAGGTCCACGGGCAACATGCCTTTAAATGGTGACAACTGAGAAGCGTGTAAGATGGGGTGCTGTTTCCAGTGAGTGGGAAGCATCAACCAGAAAGAGTTGTTTCCCAAAAAATCAACAACCTCATGAGGACCTGACCACTTGCTTGCAAACTTCTGCAAGGGCACCTTCATATGCAGGTGGCAGGTATCAAGAACTATAAAAAACCCGCCATGATATCATGAGTGGGAAGCCATTTCCAATATGCAAACCACTTATAATTGCTGATGGCCATATTCAGATGCTCCTGGAACATGTATTGAGTGCTCCAGATCTGCTGCGCATGTTCCACCGCTGCAGGGACCTCCTGCTGAAGGAACAGCCCGGGGGAGAGTGAGGGTTTATGCCCCAATATGGCCTCATGAGGCAAAAATATCGTGGATATGTGGGAGGCATCATTGTAAGCAAACTGGGCCAGCAGAAAATCATACACCCAAGTACCCTGCACAGCAGTGATATAACACTGAAGATACTGTCTAGGATCTTGTTGACTCACTCTGTTTGACCATCTGACTGGGGGTGATATGCAGTGGAAAGGCACGGCTATATATTCAAGATAGCCAGGAAGGGCCATCCAGAAGCGCGCAATAAACTGCGGCCCCCAGTCACTCAGAATAGCCTGCACTAACCCAAACATCAATAAGTCATTCCGCACAAAGAGGTAAGCGGTTTCCTTGGAGATAATGGTAGAAGAACAGGAGTTATACATTAAAAATTAGTAAAATGGTCTGCAATGAACATAATCGCATTATATCCATTAAAGCTAGGGATCTAAACAATGAAATCAATAGATACCAAGATTCACAAGCCCTCAGCCTGCTGCAAGGGATGGAGAAGGCCTTTCCAACTCGAGTGATCTGATTTTGCCTGTGCGCACATCATGCAACTAGCAATCCACACCAGAATATCCTTAAAATCCCTGGTTAATTGTACGTCCTCTTCACCAAGTCTAGGCATTTTTTGTTGCCTGGATGACCCACCACTGGTGGGTCATGATGAGCTCAAACCACTTTAGTGCAGAGGTGAGGTGGCACCCACAGTCTCAATCAAAATTGAATCCCCTCCAACAATAAATAATGGGATCATGCGCTGACAGCACCTGCTGGCCCAACAACTCAAGGTTCCCTATATAGACCATCTGACCCACCAATACCCAAGCGACCAGAGGCACGTCCAAGGCCCAATCTACCGCTGAATTGTGGTAGGAGCAATGGGTAAGTCTTGGGTTGGAGGAATTATTGTGGTAAACTCCTGCTCATATGCCTTTAATGGACTCAACTCAGGGTTGTAACTCAAGTGGCTGGGTATAATATTTAAGGCACCATTTATGAGTTCATACTTAAAATAAAAATACATAGATCGCAATACATCCAGGCATGATGATGTGCCAACTTCTATGGCTTCCAAAAATACATAAGGGCCTGATAATTCATCTTCTTAGTCACCTCATTCCATGCGCCTTGGAGAAGATACCAATAGTGGGTAAGAGACCATCACACAGAGGCCAACTCTTTATTATAGATGGCCCGGCCTGTTTGGATAAAGTAAACTTGTGCAAAAAGTAAGCGACTGGGTGTTACAAACTGGCATGCTCTTGCATTAATACCTCACAAACAGTGGAAGATGAGGCATCATAAGCTACAATATCTGGCTTGGAGGTATCCGTATCCTTAAGAATGGGAGGCGCCAGAAACACCTCCTTGATTTTATCAAGCGCCTGTTGCCATTCTGCCATCCATCAAAATGGAACATTCTTACCCATTAGGGGATGCAGCAGCGCTAGCCAACTGGAAGAGGGCAGGAGAGAATTTTCATAAAGATAATTGCACCAAATAAGCTCTGCAACTGCTTCTGGGTCATAGGAGTGGCCTTAAAGTATTGCCTCAAGCTTGGTGAGTGGAATGGAGTAACTTCCTTCATGACCAAATTACCAAGGAAGGAAACTTTTTCTCAAAAAACTTGCACTAGGAGGATTTCAATAAAAATTGCCTTATGCAATTCAGCCAACGCCGTATCCAGGTCCTTCTCATGCTTCTCAGTATTGGGGGAGTGAATGAGGATATCATCAATGTATGCCACCGCACAGGAGAACCAAAGGTCACCCAACACATCTTCAATCATCCACTGGAATGTAACTGGGGCAGTTTTAAGCCAAACAGCATTATGCAGAACTGGAAGGTCCCTATTCAGGTACAAATCACTGTAAGCCACTCCTGCATCCGCCATCCAAATCTAGTTGAATGCATTAATGAGATTGAGTTTTGAGAACCCAGGATTTTACAATTTCCTGGTTAATTGTCTTCTCAAGGGGAATAGGGTAAGGATTGTGAACATTTATGTTATTAATATGATCATAGTCCACACAGGGCTGCAAGGTGCCATTGGCCTTCTGAGCAAGCACTATGGGATAGTCAATTGGTGAGGTCTTCCTAAATGCCCCCTTTCACAAGAATGTCAGATAACCACACCTCTAGGGCATTGACTTCCTGCTTTGTATAAAGGTATAGGGTACAGTTGAAGTTGATTACATTAGCTGCCAAGCAGAAGGCCAGATTATACTTGAAGTGTGCAGGAAGCCAGTTGGCATTTCCATATTAGAAATATACTGGAACCAGGCTAGGCTAGGGGAAAATCCACCAGCAGTGCTGTGAAGGAAGGCGTTGAATCACATGACCCCACTGTACCTGTTGGAGAGAATGTACTGATCAGCAGAATCTCACCCCTCACGTGGGTTTTTTGAATAACAAAAGGTTGGGCTCATGATGATATAACCATGTTGCTGCTGCCACCAACCAACCCCCAGTATAATGGGTGTTAAGATTTTAAAAAGATGGATCCTTCCCAAAAGTATCAGAATTAGGGATTTTGGTTAGTTAAGAATAATTGCTGGTTGATCGCCTAGTTTGATACTATTTAATGTTATAATTTGATTGAGTTTAGTTTTGACGAAATCTGCATTTACTGCCAAAATTCCATCCAAAGATTGTTGTGGGAGTTTCGAGTTTAAAGTTGATGAATCCATTATGCCCCATCTGAAAATGGGTTACCAACTAATTTGGAGCACAGATTACTCATGCCAAGGATTCTTGATGTTGATTTAATTTATTATGAATTTATATATAATTAACCAAAAGGGTGGTTAGCTGAGCGGGTAAAACTGCTTTCACCCCTAGTGCAGGTTTTGAGTTCAAAACCTGTACTGGCTAGAAAACATTCTTGGTGTGGTATATTTGTCTTAAGGTCGACCCACCTTGAATAATTTTATTTTGTTTTATATATAATTAACCGGTGACTCATGCTGAGGATGGATTGATCTAACTTAATAGATCAGTTATCAGATGAGTGAATCTGGAGGGAATCTCTATGAAGAATGAATGAATGATCTGATAGAGTTCTGGCATCAAATGGCCTATGGGTTTTACAGTATTGATTGGCCAAGAAGTACTTGGGCGCAGTAGCACAGAAATAGTATAAATAGTCATTCATTTCCTCCTAATAAGCAATCTCTTTCACCCATTTTTCCTATTTGTTTGAAGTTGCAAGAGCAACTAGAGTAGAGAAGTTGGGACAGGAGATCCCTGATAGGCATGGGTAATCATGCCTGGAGTGGCTAGCGCTGCCAGCTCCCATGCTTCTTCCCTATGAAGAACTGGCAGAAACTGGCCATCTGGCTACCAGCAGATGCGCTGACTGGCCGCCAACCTTGCGGGGTGCAGTGCAGGAGTGCCATAGCCACTCAATATGGGGGATGGACTCGCCAGGGCATGCCCAGATGTGTTGGTGAAGGGTTGCGAGGGTGGGGCAGCGCAGGAGTGCCTGAGCTACCCAGGATGGGGGAAGGACTTGCTGGGGCACACGCTGAGAACACGTGGGGCTAAAGGTGAATCTGTTGGTGGTTGGTTGGTGGGTTTGACGCAGACTTGTAGAGGTTAGTACACCAATAAAGCAAAATGGCAAAGGGCCAACCAGTTTGAAGACTGGTTGGCCTGGCACACTAGCGGAGCCCATTGTCAATTTCATGACAATGGGAAATAACTAGTCTGTTACCTTAGTAAACTTATTGCAGAAGCCAAACCCATGCACCAAAAATGGCACCAGGCACCGCATCAGGTAGCAAGTCATTAAAGATGACAACGCACTTATTAAACTGAGGGCCCTAATTCCAAATTGAGGTCTAACCCCAAGCAACCTGCAAACTCATCAAGTTCCTATCAGCAACTATGTCAACAAGAGCCTCAATAGAAGCCATGTGAGCTCCAAACTAGATCTTGACTTGTAATAAAAAATAATCCTGGCTTTGTCTCTTTGCCAAGGTGTGAGACATGCTAGTGAGGGAAGAGGTGACTGATGGACCAATTCCAGTCCATCTACAGGCGCGGAGGCTGTGTCTGTCACCATCTGAATAAAACCAGACTCCATTGCTTCCACTGGGCACAATAAAGGCACCAGCAGATTCACGTACAGCTGATCCCTTGAAGTGGTATCATCAACTGCAAGAATATAATCATCAGAATCCCCAATAGTGTGATGAGTGGGCGAATCAGAAGCCCTAGAAACAAATGACGCCCTCATGCTTGAAACCCATGCCTTCCCACCTCCTCAAGAAAAGAGGAAATCCCCAGTCCTCCTTCACTCAACCCAGGATAATCCCTACTGGCGTTAGGGCCAAAGGAGATGTTTGAACCCAAGCATAAAAGCCGCAATCCACCAGACTGGTCTGCCTCCTTTCATACACCCCCATCACCAACAGGTGAACCTTCAGTTCATATAACCAAACCAATGCAGCACCCTACCCATAGGGCATAATGGAGAAGGATGAAAATGTGAGTCACTACATTATATCATGGAGCATGCTGATAATTATAATTAAACTAGACTGAAGCTCCAGGTGAGTGAACACCTAGACCCACAGCCAGAGAACCCTAGATATAGCCATCCATATTGACAGATGAATAATGAGAATGGCAGCTGCAAGGACTAGATGGGGATTTCCAAAATTGGAAATCATTAACACTAAATGTTCACTGGAACCCAAAACTTCACAAATATATTTGGATATTTTTCTTAAAAATTCCAGTAAAACTAAAATGATGAAAAGGAAAAAATGGAGTGACAGTGGTACCTGTTGGGGACAGCTGCTTAAATGCCCACAAAATAGGGAATAGAAACCAAGTGCACTGCCATCAAGAATATTTTATAAATCAGTTCCAGTGGATCAGCATTTCAAAATGTTTTCCAATATTGACTCAGATCTGAGCTATTTATGCAGATTGAAATAAAATTTCGTTGGTGAGTTATTTATGCTAGCACATCCACAATTAGCACAATGATGACAATGCTCTGGCATATGGAAGGTTTCACCCATGGCCAGGCCACATATGGTTGGCTCCACTGGGTAAGAAAAGGATTGACCGCGCCCATCCCTGTCAAGGATAGGCTCATTTGCAAAATTGTTGAAAACCCTGGCAGATGGGCAACTTTGCACCCAAAACGAAATCACGGCCCTTTTTTCAGCATAATGTGAAACATCCTACATAGCAGAATTCAAACCTGCAGATAATCCCTCCTGGGGACCCACGTCCCCTACTTTCCATTGGCAATTGTTTCTACCCTCTATCACCTCCTACCATAGCCTCTGAATTTTGCCTACCAATTCTTTGGTAGTAAACATTGGTGGAAGAGGTGCAATTTGCAGGGGATATGCTGTTACCCACCCCTCATCTATCACATAGGGTAAATTTCCCAGGTTAAAAGAGGAGATGGCCAACAGATTTTCCGCCCTTTTTGTTCCAAATGAGAATTTCTCCTGATCTAGCCAAAGGAGTTATTCCACAAAGCTTACAATTATAATAATATATAGATTTTCATTTCTTACATATATATGACTTTTTCTTTTATTATACCAATCCCTAAAAAACTGGATGGGACCTAAGTGGGAGTATCCTCTTTCATTTAAAATTTATCCAAATTGGGCCAATAATTTCAGAGTAATGCATGCACAAACAGAATAAAAATTTGTACATTTTGAAATTGGGAACCTCATTCTTTTTTGAATTCATATATTTTTGGGAAAAAGAACATTTTTATAAAAGGCACTAAAAAGTATGAAATAATTGAGAAATTATATATACTTATTAAAACCTTTTAAAGTCAAAGCCATATTTTATACTGCTTATAAAAGCCATTTATAATATATATATTCCACACTATATATTCTAATTTGCTTAAAATTTACACTTGGACCCAATCCAATATAATATTTAATATGTATATGTGAGCAAAATTATATAAGTCAGGTTGGAAGATAGTGCTGACTTCAAAAAAGGGTTTTGTTGAGTATTCATGATTTCTCAATTATATAATACTCTTTAAGGCTTTTAAAAGGAGGTTCTTTTTCCCAATTTTTTGAAGGCAGTTCTTTTTTTCCAAAAAAAATTTAACCCCAGCTATTTTGCTAAAAAAATAGTAAATTTTAAAAGTGGTTCTTTTCCCCATTTTTTACTTAAAAACACTATCTCTATATATCATTTTTGAACACATACTATTTCTATGTAAAAAAATATTGTATATACTATATATAGTATCTCATAAAAAATATTCATAATATATTTTATTGATTTAGTTGATTTTATTGGTCAATTTATGCTAAATATACTGACCGCCATATACAATAATTCATTTTATTAGGGTTTTTAATTTAATTTATTGGTCAAGTTATGCTAAATTTACTACCGCCATCTATAAAAATTTATTTTATTAAATTTAGTTAATTTTATTGGTCAAATCATGAAAAAAAACAATTGGCATATTAAGTGATTTAATCTTTTCATGGTATAATCTCATACTTGCCTGAATTTGAACATACCCCCCAGCCATAAGACATATATCATGTCAAAAGGTGATTTGAAGATATTGCTTCACCAATACTGGAATTAAGTTTATCTAGAGATAAACTAGGCTCACAATTGACTACCATTGCTTCAAATAAATTTTACTAAAAAGTTGAATTAAAGCTATCACTTCACCAATGCCATAATTAAGTTTGTTCAGCGATGAACTAGTCCCACAACTGAAATCTATTGCTTCTGGTTCATTTTATAATACATACTAAACTGCTAACTAGATACTGGACCTATATAATCATGACCTTTGCACATTATTATCACTTTTAGAAAAAGTGACTGGTATAGTTTAGCAAAAGCAAATTTTTAGATTGCGCCTACTGCCCTAATTAGTGCAGTATATGCTGGTGAGCTAGTTATGGTAAGCTGGGGCCTCTGCGTGGCACAACTGGGAAAAGCCTGTGGAAACATGGGTGAGTAGCTAACACCAGACCTAAAGAGGCATGTTGGTCAGGTTCTGTAGTGGCCTAAAAGAAGTTTGGTATGGTAGTGATGACTGTGCCAACCTATTATTGCAGGTGTCTACCACTTTCTAAAGGGAGAATATGGGCAGGAAGGGGGTACAAGTTGGGCAAGGTGCCTGTCAATTGGCCTCTACGCAAGCTGGGGTTGCACAGGTGTGGACTCCAGGTCAGGGAGGGGCAATAATGGTTGGCTGCGCTTTGGTGCACCTGCCTACAATAAATGCTGCAGTTTTCTGAATTGGTTTGAAGCTCAGCTAGCTGCCAGTTTGGTTAGCATGAGCTTGCTGATGGCAAAACAGATCGTGCAAGAAAGTGATAGCAGATCTGAAAGGACTCCAAGGCTTCCTGGACAAAAAGGGGTTGGAAAGCATAACTCTACTAAAAAGGCAGGTGACAAAGGGGAGGGCTTCAGCTTCTCCCCCCTCAGGGGCCTTAAACCTGGGGGTCATTGGGTCTTGTCCCCTGCAATAGGGATGAGATGCATATCACCTGTTCTGGCTGGTGCAGACGAGCTGCTCAGTACTTAAACAGGGTCGTGCATATGTCAGTTTAGGGGATAGCGTAAGCTACTCCCAATTGCGTTCAGGCCCACATTTTTAAGTGGTGCTTAGATTTGCACACCCCTAGTGTGGTGGGGGCAGAACTTCAGGCCTTCATCCCACAATTGTTGCCTGCACTAGGGGCCCCTCAGGGATTTTAAATCTCAAAGATAATTATATGTGACTTTTTAACAGCTACAGTTACAAAAGGGAATCCTGCCCAGAAGAGCTTAACTCATAGAGCTGACAGCCCGTAGTAACTTCCTTTTTATAAGTAATATAAAAACTCCTGCAAAATGGGCAACCCATCCAGAGAGGTATATCAACTGATACTCATAAAAGTGTTGGAAATTAGGCCCAAGTAAAAAAAACAAACTTGTTAGTAAAAGTTCCCGCAATGAGACCTGATTACAACAAAAAAACTCAGCCACAAATGCTGCAACCAACGTGACAAAAATAGGAACAATAGTAGAATGAGGACTCAACCCCCTCCAAATGCAGCTCAACCTCAAGGGGTACCAACAACCACTGCTTTGGTGAAGACTGGCGGTCCCACCAACGAAGCAACTTGTGGCAAAGTAAAAGCTAGTGGACAATACCCCCCCCAAAAAAAAAGTCCTTTCTCAGCCCAGTATCCCCAATACAAAGCACCCACCCTCCTCATGGATGGCGGAAGCCCTAACTACAAGGGGGCCAATCCTCAACAGTTTTTACCCCATGCAGGGAATGATCACCCTGGGTTAAACAAAAAAATTGAGGGAGATCCAATATCAATGCTACTAGAGAAATTTTTGTCAATTTTCTCTAACAAAACAAGTCCCCTCATTTGACTAACCCATTATCAGGTCAAAACCTGATGAGGTTATGGTCGCTTTGAGAATCCCCAATAGCAATAAAGCTGGAGGAAATTTTTTGCCAACTGTCCTGACAAAAGTTAGTCCCTCCATTTAACTAACCCTTTATTGGGTCCAAAACCCAATGAAGTTACAGTCACTTTGGGAATCCCTAGTAGCAATAAAACTGGAAACTTGTCAGCAATTGTCTTCAATAAAAGTCAGTCCCCTAATTTGATAACACTTTATTGAGTTCAAACCCCAATGGGGTACGGTCACTTCAGGACCCTCCAAAATCTATAAAACTGAGGAAAGTTTGTTGGCAGATATCCCAGCCAAAAATCAGTCTCCTCATTTGACTAACCCCTTATTGAGCCCAAACCCAGATGAGATTACAACATTTGGGATCAAACTTGGACTCTTCAAACAACTCAAGCCCACTACCAAAAAAATAAAAAGTAATGGAGAAAAACTAAATCCGCTGAATCAACCCAAGAAACTAACAATGTACCCTTTAATACATTTTTGAAATATACACCAATGCATAAGGACATGTGACCTGTAGAGGCATCTCTGCATGTGAGGTGATTCAATGAGAAAATCTGCAGTTCCCATATGTGACGGTGGCTAAATGGATTTCAAAAGCCATATCCCCTGCTACATTTGCAACATAGCGCACAAATAAATTTTTTATGCCGGAGCTGTGAATCAGTGGACTGATACACAAATCCCTATCAAGTTAGCAATAATCTCTAAATCATTACGCATATGCACAGAGCAGGCCCTCAAGTGGATGAAACTGCCAGTGAACCAACAAGCGGTGAAGGCAGCAGTCTGTGAATACCTAAAGCCTGTGTATGCTTAGGCATGCTAGATGCAGGTATTGACCTCTATGACACCATGGAGCTCAACAAGGCGGGTATCCCCACAAAATTGGCAGCTTTGGTCAAGAGCTTAGGGCTTTCACTTTCAGAATTAAATGCCTAAACAAAAATGTTCCTAACTCTACAATAGCACTTGACTGGGCACACCATGTTCTATCTACCAAAACAGCCCTCAAATGGTAAAATACTACCTTTTCACCTGACAAGGTAATACCATGGACTATGACGTGGTTTAAGGCCACCAAAATTCTTCACTGGTCATACATGTGGATCTCACCCGCTATGGCATCTAACCTGCTACAAGCTGGTTGGACAAAGAAAAAAGGCTGTAGAATGGGAGCCCTTCCAGGAATGGTTGCTAGAGATTGCTTATTAACTGGATTGCTTATGGTTTTATCCCAGCCAAGTTGCAGTATTGGCTTTGCGCCAATACTACAATAGACCAAGTCCACGTCTGGACCAGATTGGGGATAACAAAGGACATTCACGAGACCCTGTGTGACTGCTCCTTCACATTGGAAAACTGGAATATCTGGCGTGATCATGCCTTTCAGGCTGCAGCAGCGGACTGAGATGCAGTGGGATTCACCCCCAACACAGCCCATGCCTAAATAAAACATGAGATTCGGCCCCAAACAGCAGCAGCCATGCGAGGAGTTACAAACCCTGAACTTAGACAGGATTGGCTAAAGAAGGGCATTTGGGTCAAATCAATCTGTGAGTGAAACAGTTATTCCCCAAGCCCTCTCTTGCCACCCCCTACGTAGTGGAGGGGTTTAACCCTGATGAAGCCTTCCAGTGGAGCGAAGCGGAGGTTCTGGAAGATGCATCTTGCCTGTTCACCAACGCTGGGTGCAACAGCGTCACCATCTGGGACTAAGTGCCAAGGAAGCGCTATACCACTCTAATTACTGCTTAAATATTTACATGAGGTATGCAGCCCTGAGGGCTCACGTACCTGGTATCGCTTTAGCTTCTCATTGATGGAAGCATTGGGATGGCAGGCCCTCAAAATAGGCGCATCTATAGCCAGCACCATCCACAAATGGGTATCCATATGCAACAAATGCAAGCTTTATTGACCTAAGGATTTAACTTAGATGAAGCAATCATCTGGATCTTCAAGGGGAAAACCCCAGCGTAGGCTCCAACCTCTTTTGAAAATAAGAAAATTATATAGCGTGACAAATGCCCCTAATGATAAGCTGTGTAAAGGTGCCAGAAGTCATGTGGACTTTATGTGAGCATTTATAAACTGTGGGTTACTGACTGACAGACCCCCAAATCCTACCTTAAAGATGCAATTCAAATCCACCTCCAATTTTTTGAAAAAGAGGAATGGTCAGATCTGATAGTCTCAATATAACAGGAGCTTGACAGCGTTTTGGCCAGCATTGATTTTAACCATCACTGGGTACTAGAGCATGGATATATTGACATTTTGCTCCCCAATGGACTTGACCAGATTTGACTGTTAGAGATTGTAATAAAATATAAGGACTCCTACCTGCACACCAAACCCACCCGATATGTTAATCAGATGGCAAGATGGGTGACTTTTCACAACTTACTAATGGACCATGCCCACAAATGGGTCCACAAGGCAATTTGCACCAGCTTGTTGTACTATGGTGAGGTTCACGAATTTCAGCAAGCCAGTGGCGATTACATCACTAAGTGTCTTTATCCCCATACAGTGGAAGCTCTGTATGAACCTGCGCCCTGGATGAAGACAAACAAAATAGCTCTTCCCCAGTTTATCTATATCCCAGGCCTCCAGAGGGTGATCTACATTGAACAAGAGGATGCCAAACAGGTATGTCAGTTTTGTTACCAGACGGGACACGCAATGGCGCAGTGTCACCATAAGAAAGGCAGATTTCCCTGAAATTACAAGTACAAACCTATAAATGGGATCAACAAAGTCAGGCTATAGCATTCCTTTGCCCCAAAGCCAAGTAATAGATCCCTTGTAGCTTATCAGAGATCTTTGGCATGCAACGCCAGCAGCAGAAGCTGGATGCTACACATCAAGAAGCATGGGCACGTGAGAGGGCAAAGTGCTCTGAGGCCAACGATGAGCCATTTATGAACCTGAACCTAATCATATAGGATGGATGCTGAACCGCAACCCGTATCCCAGCACACCCAATCCACCCAGGCGGAATGAGCAGATAAGGAGGAACTACACTGGCAGAAAGTGAGACCAAAAAAATCTGTAATAGGTCATCAGAAAAAGGGCCTAGAACGATCATCCCCCCTGACAGAACAAATCCCCTCTGATAAATTTAACCAACAAGGTGGCCAAAAAACAGCAAAATCCCCCAATGAGCTTTCACCAAGCCCAACTCACACAGGCAGTCAGCAACCACAGCTGATCATAGTGACTTGTCAAAATTGAAACCAACTCTGCCACTTACCCTCCCTCTCCAAAGCAGTGGCCCTTTTTATACTGAAACTGTCTCCTATCTCAATAGACAAGGAAATTAGGTTGGAAATGAAATACCTAGTACGCTCCATACTGTGTAACAAAATCCATGTCTTGACAAACTGCGCCAACCGTACGCCTACAATCCATCACTCTCCTTAGTGACACCCACCACCAAAAAACCAACTTCTGTCCAAGACTCAATGCATAACCCAAATATTCTCATACCCTTGGGTTGCACAGCCATCAATAATCATCACAACCACAATTGATAGGGGGATGTCTAGCATACAAACAAGGACAAGAAAAATGCTCCGCTTTAAAACCACAAACAATACTAACTTAATTAAATATCTAAAACTTAGGTTTATACCCAGCGTAAAATGACCCCAAACTCAAACAGAGACCACAAATACCACTCATGGTCTCAACAGACTAAGTGCTAGGCGCTTTGGTCAACCATGTGGCGATCATCACACAAAATAAAAACATCAAATTGAAACTTGTTAGGAGGCACATGCTGGAAGAATCCTGGTGTTCATGGCTTATGATATGAAATCAGTAAAACTCTCCAAGTGATTGCTGTATATGAATCACCCAAACCCCAAAAAACAAATCCCTCCGGCAATTCTTGTAGGAAATACAAACTGACGCTGCAACAATTATAGCAGGTGATTTCAACTGTTGGATTAATTTAAGTAGGATTTATTTATAACTCGCAGCTGAATCTCTAGTATGGTGGATGATATGCTGTTGTACCTT
The DNA here is from genome assembly GCA_022478985.1 of Massospora cicadina. Classification (NCBI taxonomy): domain Eukaryota; kingdom Fungi; phylum Entomophthoromycota; class Entomophthoromycetes; order Entomophthorales; family Entomophthoraceae; genus Massospora; species Massospora cicadina. The sequence goes on along the minus strand of JAKSZP010015277.1, from coordinate 14,270 downwards.
GAGACATCTGAGGATATGTCTTAATAATGATGAGGAGGAGGATGACTCACAAACCTTATGTGAATGGAGTAAAATTATAATAATAAACCAGTAAGAAGCTCCAGACTGGACTATGTACTAGTCTTGTCCAACCTCAGACAAGATTCATTGAATGGTGAAGTCTCTATAAATGAAGTAAGCAACCACATAGTAGTTCAGGTATCCATCAATCTGGGCGACACCCCCCCACCTTGAGAGTGGCAAATATTTCCCTCTACGTTGCAGGACCTGGAGTGGTGCCATAATGCCAAAAAGATTTAATTAGTAAATAGCATATCTAGATCACCAGGTAGGCATTAAGCCCTTAAATCACTGGAAAAGAATTAAAGAAAAACTTATAAGGGATAGTGCCAAGTATGAGAAGTCCAAAATCTCCAAACGTAATGCTGCTAAACAGCTAAAGATGCCCTGGCTACCATGAATCAAGAGTGGCAGGGCAGCGTGGTATGGTGGCGAGTATCAGAAAAAACACAAACAATATCAACAGCTACTATGAAAGCAGAATAATGAATGATGGCAAAATGCAACTTTCTGCTACCAAAATCTACTGAGAACGATGACTAGGGAGAACCTTGCCAGCCTTTAAGAAATCCAGACCCACGCCAAAATCTGTCAGGTATAGGCTCCCAAATGTGACATTTCCAGTGACTCAGGCATAATCAAATGTGATGTCAAACAGTTTTTATGGTAACTTCTTTCACCTTAGCAAACCAAATAGCACAGCAACAGAAGCCCTAATAGCCCTGGCTAAGTCAGCACTCCAAGTATTCTCTCCTGCTGACAAATATGATCTAGTTGCAGAGATCATGGTGGAGGAACTAAACCAGGTATTTGTATGCGCCAAAAAAATAAGTCCTCAGGCCCTGACAACATGTGAGTAGAAATGCTGAATGCAATATGCAAGCATGTGGCTTTGGAACTTGCCTGTATTTTTAACTACTGTCTGTCTCACAAGTGTTAAGTCCCAGGATCACAAAACCTAAATTGTGCTACTATACAAAAAAGGCTCTCACAGCTTCTTTGGAACTGGTGCAAATTGCACTGTTGACCGCTGATTACAATATTCTCATATGAATCCTCATGGACCAAATGATGCATACCACCCTGCAGACCATCCACACATCTCAAAATGGGTTCATCAAGGGCGAAACCTTAGAAAGTATCTGATAGGCTCAAAACGCCACACAGGATGTGAACGGGACAAAAATGACTGAATTGTGTTTTGAACATGGAAAAGGCTTACAATCAAGTATCGTGGCCATTCCTGAGAGTGGCAATGAATGATGTCAGAATCCCCACCTCCTTTATCACCCATATAGATATCTTTACATAGGCCTCACCTAAGAGTCATCCTGACCACTGGCATAATGGAATCAATTCTGATTGAACAGGTACTCCACCAAGGTGATCCCATGTCCCCAATTCTATCTAACTTTACCCATGAACATCATATTGGTAGCAGCAGAAATGAGTTTGTGGGGCATCTGCCACCCCAGACAAACCCCTATCAGAATTCAAGTATTTTCAGGCAACATGACGGTGGAATCAGTTCAGAAAATGAACTTTAAGGCATTGAAGAGCTTTTTTCTCTTCACTACAACAAGCGTCAAATGCTAAAGCTAATATTGGCAAGATAACAACTGTTAAAATAGGGCAACCTCAAATCTCTTTGTCATTGGGCATAAATCCCATAGCACCCACACAAACGTTCAAATGATGGGTATCCTCATGGAATTGGGGCCAACAGTTGAGGCAATGGAACAAGAGGAGCTTTCCAGTATGTCATCTCAGATAGCCTATTGGAAACATTCCCACTTGAACCTCAAAGGGAAGGTGCAAGCGCTAAATGTCTTTATACTCTCAAAACTTTGGTACATGTCTCACATCCTATCACTGAGCTCAGGCTTGGAAGGTAAAATCAAATCGCTCATCTGCACCTTCCTGTGGTTTAAGGCCCACATGACACCAATTAAGCTGGATGTCCTGTTCAAGCCTAAATGCAATTGGGGTATGGGACTACTGAATTTTGAGGTACACACCCACCATATCTGGTCTAAAGCTTTTCTCCAGATGATGCAGTCACATATTCGCTGCTTATCACTAGTTTGGGGCATCAATTGGGCCTGAATCCAATGGATATCAGAAATAATATCGTCTTGATCCCTTAGGGAGTGGATGCTGCAAAATCCCCAACTACTTTTTAAATGCCACTGACCTGTAAGTCCAGGAAAACGCCCCCTCCACTTGGACTGAAGGTCATTCCCTTTTTATCAAAAAGGGTCCAGGAAGGCCAGCTGCTCCTCTTGTCTCCAAGGGCAACCTCACCTATATGGTTGATGAGCGGTGGATAACAGACTACCCTTTAAGGACCCCGCCACCCATCTCAGTATTAACTTCTGATATATTAATATGACAAACTAAGGGGATTTGTGATGAGCTATCAGAGAGTCAGCATAAACTTGGGATGAAAGGTTCAAATAAAGTTGAGGGAAACGAGCCTTCAGCATTAAGGTCTGAGATCCCCAAACTCATGTCAACAAATCCTGACGGGTATGTGCATTTGGCAAACAAAGCATCTAGGGTAGAATCTTTGGCAAAGCTTTCTGAGGCATTGGGTCATCAGTAAATACTTTCACCAGTTTGAAATACTCCCTAAAAATATTGAGAAAAAGGCCTGACGGGTGTGTATCTTCTAGGAATAATGCGCCTAATGTCAAATCATCAGTGAAACTCACTGATGGCATTGGGTCATCATTGAAAAGTGCCTCCAGTTTGGAACTCTCTCCAAAAATATTAAAATCCTTGTCTGATGAATCTCGCTTGGTCAAATGGATGTTAAAGCAACTGGGTGCGGGTGGGTTGGACACCTGTTAAAAATCTTAGTGGCTTCGCTGCTTGTTCACAAATAGTAATCACTAAAATTTATAACTGCACAGGTTTGGTGTCGTGCAATCCTCACGTTGTCTGATTACATATATATTATTGATAATAGTATGAAGACTATTATCCATAGTTGAACAGATCACTAGTGGTAGGTCTAACGCTTGACCAGTATTCCTCCTTATAATACTATAGATGTCCTCAGTAGAAGTTTATTCTTTATCCGCCTAAATTGATCCACGCTCAGATCCTTGTTTACGGCCAATCTTGGTGACACACAGTTGGCAGCAAATCCTGTATTAGCTCAGCTTCTCTTCTCTGGATCCTCAATCCTTACTCTTTATTCTACCAAAGAGTTCCAATTAAAGCACACAAGCAATAATTTCCGTGAAGATGAATAGAACTAATGAATTCTGCTAAAGTATATTATACTAATTACTGTTTACTGTTTTCTGTTTTCTGTTTTCTGTTTTCTATTAAGTAAATTCTAAGGGGAAATTTTAGTGAGGATTTATTGCCCAACCTTCAGTTTGCACCTCATCAATGAAACAGCAGCCGGTGTCATTAAATTACCCTTTGTCATCTCACCAGTGACGATGATATGCTTACGTGAGCTTATAGAGGGCACCAACTGCAGGGACAAGCTGGGAGGCAGGAGGTCCAGAAGGTTAAACTTCAAGCCCTTCCTGATCTCATGCACACCTTGTACTAACATTGGGTATAGGCTAGGTACACCCAGGTTGGTACAAAAGAGGTGCATAAAGCTCAGCCCCCTGTTTCAGAGCTAGCGCTTAAACAAACAATTTTTTGAATTAAATGATGACAGCTCAATTCAGTTAATCAGGGAACAGGGGTTTGAAACCTGTTCCATTTACAAAATTGCAAGCTCAGGTTAAGTTCAATTTCAGTCAATTTCTTTGAGTAAAGTCAATTTTTAGGTATGTGGCCCTTTCAGATGGAATCATGCACCTATTGGTGCACCAAGGCTTGGTACCACTTTCACTGATCCAAAATTCCCATGAGTTGGCTTAAATATCTTTGCTTGAGACTAACGTTTCTTGTTGATCATCTTCCTAAATAATACCTATAGTCATTTTACATTTTTTTATATGTAGACTTGGGTGCACCTGTGCATGGACCTCTTTGAGGAGGTCTTGTGACGTGTTAGCCTGTTTATCCTTTTGAAATTTGTGACAGCCTCGGTTACACCACTGTTTCTTACCCAGTTTCCGCCAAATTAGGTCATCAGTACACTCCAATTATGCATAATTCTGGGACCAAAGAGGATTGGTTCATACCACGTTGTCAAAAAGGTGGGCCACGCCTCATACCAGTTGGATTTTTCCCCTCATTTCGAGTCTTTTCAGTATTCCATGAAAGCAAGCTCACGTTGTTTGAGGGCCCCCCTCCAGAGTCTCCCAAGGATTATCATATGGATGTGGTTCCAGAATGGGAAATGGAGGTGATTGTAGTCTCTCGTCAGGTAAGAAAAAGGTTTGAGTATCTTGTATTTTGAAAGGGATTTGACACAGCGGAGAACAGTTGGGTCCCAGTATGCAATTGCGCCCATGCCCAAGATCTAATCATAGCATTCCACAAGAGTTTCCCTGAGGCTGCAAGATCAAAGTTTAACCAAGACGTTGCTGCCATGAAGTTGGCCCCAGCCCACAAAAACTTTTCCTTGGCAAATGACCCTGGAGGGGGGTGGAGCCAAAAAAAGAGAAGAGGGTAATGTCACGTTTACATGCCCTTATAGAGGGCACCAACATCAGGGACAAGGATGGGTGGCAGAAGGTCCAGAAGGGTAAACTTCAGGCCCTTCCTGATCTCAAGCACACTTGGGTCAATGCTGGGTACAGGCTAGGTACGCCTATGTTGGTAAAGTGAGGCGCCTAAAGCCCAGCCCCCTGTTTAGGCTCTAGTGCTAAAATGAACAAGTTTGAAATAAATTATGATGGCTCAATTTGGTTAATCAGGAAATGGGGGTAAAAACCTGTTCCATTTACAAAATTGTGAGCTCAGATCAGGTTCAACTTCAGTTGATTACTTAAGTAAAGTCAACATTAAGGTATGTGCCCCTTTTGGATGGAAGCGTGCACCTATTGGTGTACCAAATATTGGAATTTTGATAGAAATTATGATAAGCAGGCGCTACAAAGGCTAAAAAATTATTAGTTCTGTGGCTCTAGAAAAGATAGACACAAGTGCAACAAAGTTATAAGTTCCATTGCTATAATTGATTCCAATTGGAAATACAGAATTCTGTATGAATAGACCAAAATTTAGCTACGTGAGATGAAAATTTTGATACTTTATTAGTTGGAATGAGGGATATTTATAGGAGTAGATTTAGTAGTTCTAGGAAGAGGATACCCAAGTGGTAGAATAAAGACCTCTACTGCTGCCTCCCTGAGTTTGATTCCATTACTGGAACTTTGGGTAGGGGACAATTATGACTGTGTTGGCGTTGCGCACCAATGCCCCAAACTGATATTCCAAAATAGCAAAGGCGGTCCATGGAGTTCCTGGCCTATCATATGCCATGCATGGAGGTTTTCCGGATTTTATCCTCCTTTCCCATTCATTTGATTTCCATTAATTGGTGCAGTATTGTCTCCAGGTTGGCCCACCTCAAATAAAATATAAAAGATTTTGTAGTTCTTCATATGTATTTTTGGGCTGCACCTGAGGTAAGATCTTTCCTATTAGGTGACCAATATTGCTTATTGTTGTTGTCATACTTGTGATGATAAGGTCTTATAAGGTTCTTGTTAGATGAGAACGACCGTCTTGTATAATTTTTGCCCCATTGGATAGCTTAGCATCCTCCTTCAGAGGAGGCCAATAACTCTGAAGGGTTGATTGTCAGTCTATCCAAGTATCAGATATCTCTGATAGGGGATTCTACAATCTTATTAGACTAAGACATCAAATCTCAATCTTGATTATAATTGGTCATCATGCTTTAATCCCCAACAATGCCCCCCTCAAGATCTTGCCTAGGGGGCACATAGCTACAAAGAAATCTACTATGCACTCCATCATCAACAGTACCAGTATCAATAGCTGCAATGGAGTACTCGATACCCCAACAATAAATAATATGGTAAGGACCAGCACATAAGGTGTCAAGTTTGTGAATCCTTCCTCCCAGTCTATGATAATAAAAGAGTACAAGATCCTGACTTGATATCAGGTAGCGTAGGTCTACTAGCGTTGGCTATTGTTCCCTCTTTTAAGGTGGTAGCAGCAAGGGAACTTGAAGCTAAAGCTTATACTTGGATAATTTCATCAGCTAGTCTCCTCATAGCTAAATCAGTAGTTGCGGGGTAGCCCCCTCAAGTATAGGTTGTACACTTGAGGGTAGAATAGGATCCCGACCATACAGAGCCTCAAAAGGAGACATTCCAATTATATGATGGTAGCTAACCCTATAAGCTAACATCGCACTAGGCAAATAGAGATTCCATCTACTAGGATCGTTGGAGGCCATCTTTCAAAGAATGGCTCAAGGGTACCATTTGCTCATTTGACCGCGCCAATAGTAGAAAGACTATAAGGGGACGTAAATGACTGATAGGTACCCATTAATTTAGCAAGCTCAGATACCACCTGAGAAATGAAGTTGGTGCCATTATCTGATAATAAAACTTTTGGGCTACCATGCCTAGTGAAAAACTTGCTTAAAAAGGAAGGATGCAGTAGCCTTAGCGTTGACCATGGAAACTGAGATAGCTTCAATCCATTTGGTAAAATGGTCAATAGCTAATAAAATATATTGATGTCCATAAGTGGAAGTATAAAGAGGGCCCACTACATTGATACTCATAGTAGAAGAAGGTTCTGAAGGTCCCACAATTTTGTGTTAGTACATCAGATTTCCACCATGTTGCTGTTGGCAAGTGAGACAAGTCTCCAACACATCGTGTACAGATTCCAGCATGTTATCCCAGTAACAATGGTTTTTCAACCACTGTAAGGTCTTAGCGACAGCTCCATGCCCTACAGTTTGATGAGCCTCCATAATAATATCAGTCCTCACTGAGGGCTGAATAAAGGGCAACCATTTAGATCCCAATTTTTTTATATTGAACCTTCTTTAACCTGAGTATCCTCGGTTAAAAATTATAGCTTTGCTATAACATCCTTAGATTCATGGTACCAGAGCTCAGGTCTACCAATCAGGTCATAGATGCATTCCTCCTCAGCAGAGAATAACGTTAGTATAGGCAATTGAGAAAGTCTACTAGATTCTTAGTGAAAAGCTCCAGTGCAATGTTAAATTGTAAAGTCATAATTCTGGAGCTTTAGCGCCCATCTAGCTAAGCGCCCATTAGGATCCTTCATTTGTTGCAACCACTTCAAGGAAGCGTGGTCCGTGATGATATGAAATGTTTGCCATAGAGGTAAGGGCGGAAATGCTTAATGGCGGACAAGACTGCAAGGCATTCTCTCTAAGTAATGCTATAATTACATTCTGCCTTAAAAAGGGTTTACTATAGTATGTGATGGGTTAATCAACCAGGTTGGTATCATGTTGAGCCAGAATGGCCCCAGTAGCTTATCACTGGCATTGGTAAAAAAGATAAAAGGTTTGGAAAAATTAGGATGGTCTAAAATTGGTGCACTAACTAAGGCTTGGCACAAAAGATCAAAAGCTTGCTGCTGCAATTCTTCCCATATAAAAGGGACTTCCTTGTGCATTAAGTAAATTAAAGGCTCCACAACCTCAGAAAAATGGGGGATGAATTGTCAGTAATAACCAACCATCCATAAAACACTTGGAAATTGTGCAAGCTTTTAGGAACAGGCATGTTTGATATAGATTGTATCTTATTAGATAAGGATAAAATCTCATCACGATTAACTTTATGACTTAAGAATTTCATATTGGTCTTGAAAAAAGCACACTTGGATGGTTTTAGCCTAAGCAAAGTGTGATGCATCCGACCAAATACTTCCTTTAAATGAGCTAAATGTTCATAAAAAGTGCGAGAGAAAACAATAACATCATCTAATTATACCAAAACACAAGAAAGTTTCAAATCCCCAAACAAGCCATCCATGGCTCGTTGGAAAGTAGCAGGGGCATTACAAAGCCCCTCCGGCATATGAGTGAGCTCAAATAACCCCTCACTAGAGATTAAGGCACATTTTTGATGGTCTTCTGGAGCCAGGTTAATTTGCTAATAACTACTCGCAAGGTCCATAGCTGAGAAGAATTGTGACCCAGACAATAGTCTCAATGAATCATCAATGCAAGGTAGAGGATAAGAATCCTTTTGGGTAACAGTATTAAGCCTATGATAGTCCATAACCACTCTATGATCTCCATATTTTTTTTCAAGATGAGAAGTAGAGGGGAAGCTCATGGACTTTGAGAAGGCGTTAGTAGCCCTGCATTGAGTAGTTTCAATTCCACTGAGATCTGAGCCTCCTCAACTTTAGATTTATGATAGGGCCTGGCTCAAATAGGGGGATTATCCCTGGTTTTCACCTGATGCTACACCTCTTTCATTAGCCCAAAATCTCCATGACTTTTAGCAAATATATCCGCATACTCTTCAATCATAGCCTCAGCTTCTTGCTGTTGTTCTGGAGTGAGTGAATCTCCAAATTCAACGTCAATTATAGCAATGAAAGTAGATGGAGCTTCCAACCCAAAATCATGTAAATCCCCACATCCCAAGAAGGATAAAAGTTCACTCACTGGAGTAGGCTGCACATAGGTGATGGGGTTATTTTAATTCAACTGCATAGGTCGAGAGGTGAGATTAGCTAGTAAGACTAAAACAGTCCCATCATAAGCAGGATAAAGGATACTGGTGCAGGTTAAAGCCTCCAAATGAGAGGTTTTTCTGTCACTGGATATCTCTAATGCATGATTAGCGGGTACAAATACTTGTACTCCAGTATCAATTATGACTTGAGCTTTTGGAGGAATGGTAATTGGATTGTTAAAATATAAAGGCATTCCCTCAGAGGCACAAGCTGACAGAGGCGGAAGTATAATCCTTAGTCCCAAAACTTGGTAATCAAGATGAGAAATATAAGTGAGATATTCCAATAAGTAAACGCGTCGCTTGAATTTGCCTTTGCTATTGGGAACATCTTGTAATATTAAAGGTTATGGTACCTGATTAAAGAAAGGTAATTGTCCTTAAGGCTGATTATTGCATCAAAACCAATGAGAAATTCAGTTCCCAAGAGCAGGTCATAGCAGTTGTTGTCCAACACTACTGCAGGGAACAAAACAACCAACTTTCCAAAGCGCATTGGAAGAGAAGAATAAGCTCCTATAGATTTAGTGTATGAAGGACCAGAAGTTCCATAGTCTTGAGATTGGTTTAAGTCCTGTGCCAATTTGATTTTTTTTCATAAGTCTGGATGAGATCACATTGATGGGCGATCCCATATCAATGATAGCCAAAACTTTCACCTTATGCACGATTATTTCCACCCAGGTCACATCAGTGCCAAAGTTTGGGATTGAAAACACTGAGGGACTAATTGATTGAATTGAGTTAGAAGAAGAAGAAGAAGCATAAGAAGAAATAGTTTCTTTATTGGCTAATTTATCAGGGATATCAAGCTCACCAGGAGCGGATATCACATAACAGTCTTTGGAAGTTTTAAAAGGTTTCTACCGAAGCACAGGAGGTAGGTCAGTATAGGGAGCCTCATGCCCTATGCTGACTCCTCTTTTTTCGACTCTTCCGCTTGTTTTTCCAACACTGTGATTCCACATGACCCACAAGACCACAATAAGTGCATGGCTCCTTCTTCAGTTTGGGCTTGGGTCTAGGCAGCATTGCATGGATAAAAACGAGGGTTATTCATGGAGGTCAGGTGTACCACACCATTAGGAATCTCCATGAGCGCTTCTTTGATGTCGATAATAGATTTGAAATTTCTTTTTAGTGAATTTAATTGTAGTAGCAATTGAGTGCGATAAGCAATTACACTCATTACAGCTGATATGGCATCATCTACAGTAATCTAATAGCAAGTGGCAAGAGTCTGGGCCTCATGATAGAATCACTTAGTGAAATCTTGGATTGACTCTCCTCGTTTGATTTGGATACTCATAAAGGCTTGCTTTTGGCTAGATAGAATTTGATCACTCCCAAATTTTTTATAAGAGCGGTCTTCACTTGAGCCCACGTATTGCGAACCTTAAAGTGAGGAACCATGATTTCTTGAGCGAACCAGCTTAGGCAAGAGGGAATATGCAATACTTTCTGTTGATCCATTGCCCCTTCCATTGCACGCTCATAGACAAAGAGAAATGAATGCTTGCTGCCTTCTCCCGGCTCAAACTTATCCTTAAAGATAGGTTTGAAGGTATTGGGTTCATTGCTCAAAACATGTACACCTGATACCATAACTGGATCAGCTTTGGAGGGTTCAGATTCTGGGATATGAGCTTGAGTGAGAATTCTGTCAACTTGGTGCCTTAAATAATTGAAGTCCTCCTATAAATTTTGAACCCATTGAGCAAGATGATCATTTGCAGGCGGTTGATTTGGGTAAGAAATCTCGGTGATCATCTCTTACTGCTTGTTCTCAAGTTCTGCATCTAACACTTAACCATTCAATGGAAGCGTTTAACATTGAAAACTGGGCTTCTTACATAGTTTAGTTAGCATCACATAGACAATGAGCATTATCCACGCCATCTAATAAGTTGGTTAAAAAGTAATTCAGGTCAGTTGTAAGGCCTTCTAAAGATAAGAAACACCCTTGAGTTATGGCTCAGATTTGGGTTACTAACGCCTGTACTTTTGATACTAGAAAATTTGAAGGTTCTGAATTGTGCATTGGAAGCGAGAAGCCAGGGTGACCAGGTGGTCCAGGGGGTCCTTGCGACCCATCTTGACCTAAAGGCCCCGGTGGTCCTGGTTGACCCACAGGGCCTTGAGGACCTCATTCATTAGGAGGTCCCAGGGTTGCCAAAGGAGAACTAGGTGGTCCCGGAGGTCCAGGAGGACCAACATGGCTGGGTCCACTTTCTCTGATATTATCTACAATTTAAATAAGTTGTTTAAGTAGCCCATTGAGCTCAACAAAGCGCTCCTCATGTTGGGCCCACAATTTTTCCAGTTGTCTCATAATCTCATCCTCAAGGGTATTGATTTGGTGGTAAATCAGATTAGCAACATCACTGACCTGTTGAGATACTTCTTGGCCAATGTACCCCACAACCTTATTATCAATTCTCACCAACTGGTTATGTAGATTGTTGATTTCTCTTATATTATTGAGTATGGCTTCCCGATTATCCTTACCAAAGTTAGAAGCCATCTCATAATGAGGGTAACTGAGAATGAAATTGTTGCGCGAGGGTCAACTGGCGTTGGATCTTGAGATGATACAACCCCAAAATCTGGAGTAAATGATGAATAATGGGATGTCATAATGCCAGAGGTACTGCTCAGTTCTAGCCAAAACAACTTTGGTATGTTGTAACACTACTCTGTTGTATAAATTCATCATATTATCAGCAACTTTGGATGCTTAGTCTCGATTAGGATGGGCACTAGGCTGGATAGCCCCCCTTATCAAGCCTTTAACCATTTATTCTACGTCTGCATCTTGAATTTGATACCTTTTTTGGTCAGGGCCCTCAATGGCCAAGTCCATAGAAGCTCAAAATTACAGATTATTGATGTTAGCAGAAGGCATCTCCTGCCTGTTGGAGTGTACCCATCAGGTGATAATCATTGATTCCTCGGCAGAGGGGCTTTCTTTGCTAGACATATTCATCGTTGTGAAAGTATGCTTTCACCAGGTAGCCTCAGAAGAAGACCTGGTAGAAAGCACCAGTATTGGAATCTTGGTAGAAATTATGATAAGTAAATGCTATAAAGGCTACAAAATTATTAGTTCCATGGATCTAGCAAAGTTAGACACAAGTGCAACAAAGTTATTAGTTCCATTGCTATAATTGATTCCAATCAGAATTTACATAACTCTGTATGAATAGACCAAAATTTAGCTACGCTAGACAAAAATAGTGGTCCTTTATTAGTTAGAAATGAGGGATATTTATAGGGGTAGATTTAGTAGTTCTTTTTGAAGATTTTTGGGCTGCACCTGAGGTAAGATCTTTCCTATTAAATGACCAATATTGCTGATTATTAATGCCATAAATGTGATGATCAGTTCTGATAATATTCTTATTAGATGATACTGACCTTCTTGTATGATGTTTTGCCCGATCAGATAGCTTAGCATCATCCTTCAGAAGAGGTTGATAACTCTGAAGGGTTTATTGTTGGTCTATCCTAGAATTGGATTTCTCTGACAGGGATAAACAATCTCATTAGACCAAGATATCAAATCTTGATCTTGAGTAGTTTTGGTCATCGTAGTTGAATCCCCAACACCAAGGCTTGGTACCACTTTCTTTTTTAGCACTAGTGGTTCCAAACCCAAAAGGGGGATCCACTATGCATCTTTATTTGAGAATGAGCCAAATAAAGGGATTATTAGAATAAAAAAATCCTGATATGGCACCTCAGCTTATAGCTTAGGAAGCCATATCAGAAGGGAAGGAAGCTTTGGAGAAACCTTCGTCTGGTGCCCGCTTTAGCTGGAAGACCATGGTGGACAGCATTAAAGTGGGAGCATCAGCGACATATGGCACGAGGAGGTATAATTGTGGGTTTTTTTCAGTAATGAGGTTGGCGGTGTCCATCGCCTCAATGTATTGAGCAAGTTGATGCTCAGAAAAAGTGATGAGAGCAGGCGCACAAGTAAATGACTTGATGCGCCGGCAGGTTTTGGGATAATTGAGGTCAAAAAGAGAAGTTTTTGCCGCATCAATGCAAGCGCGTCTTGCACCAAAAGCAGGCTCCTCAATTTTATATTTTATATCCTTCTTAAAATCATGGGTGAATTTGGGATGGGAATACCCTCAACAAAGGGTTACATCACCCCATGGAGTTGTTGGGGCTTGGTACCACTTTTGCCAATCCAAAATTCCCCCAAGTTGGCTTAATTATCTTTGCTTGAGACTAACTTTTCACTTTTGTCATCTTCCCAAATATACCCTATATTCGTTTTACATTTTTTATATGTTGACTTGGGTGCACCTGTGCATGGACCTCTTTGAGGAGGTCTTGCGACGTGTCAGCCTGTTAATCTTTTTTAAATTTGTGAGAGCCTCAGGCACACCGCTATCATACTTGGTTCCCTCCAAACCATGTCACCAGTTCACTCCAGCCATGCACAAAACTTGGTTATGAACTTCCCTTTGGGGCACAGCCAAGTTTTGTTCTTAGCTTGACATATTATTACATTTACTGTGCTCTACACCCTTGCCTTATGTCTTCTTGGCTCCAGCTCTCTCTGCTGGGCTATCCTTTTGTTAACCCTGATGATGAGTTCCTTTTCTTTGGTCCAGTGCTTTGTGCACCACCTATCTGGGAACTGGAGAGTTATAGATACTCTCTTGACAGATGGTCTTCCCCATTCTGGCTAGGATTCCACCATTGGACATCCTCAAGACCTAAAATGGAAAGAGTTGGAAAATGTGTTCCTAACATTTTCCTCTCAATCCAAGTGAACCAACCATATTTGGCAAGCGACCTGCTTAAGTAATGGGACTTGTTACCCATTAAAGCAGGTTGCAAACCAACTGATTGATTTGCTAGTTGCAGGCAGCATCATTCGCCTCACAATATGATCCTTACATTCCCAAATAAGTCAGTGATGAAACCTGACTGACCCCAATCAGTACAGCTGATAGTTAATCATTGATCAACTATTAGGTGCCCCATTTTGTCAGCAACTCTTCCCAATGAGATCTTAAGCATTCACATGGATTGTTCCCCAATGGATCTGAACCAAGCAAATAACCTAAAATTCCCCAAACATTGTTAACTCAAAATTTGGGTCAACCAATATCTAATTCATTTTGCTATAGGAAATTATCCCTAGCAACCCCCAGTAATCTAGACGGCTGGAAACGTGGGCAAAAATTCCAACAGCACCCCAAACCCGTTTCTGACCTCTTGGGACTTCCCCTACTTGGGGTGGCCTTGGGAGGTTCCTGTTGCCCATCAGGTGAGATGCCATTGTGCTAACTGTCAAAACAATGGAAAAACCGCAATTTGGGCGTTTGTGGACAAACTGACAACAAATTGCCTGCTGGTAACTCTTTCAAAGTCAGTTCAAATTAAGTTTGTTTTCTCACCCCTCGCTCAAAGTTCATTGGATTATTTCAAATCTTGAGGGCCCAGATTCAGCACTCTCCTAAGTTATTCCCCAAATTGATCATCTATTTAAGCAGTTGTAACACTATGGAAAATTGACAGTTGATTACCTTATTATACATTCATTAAAAA
>JAKSZP010015276.1:0-27742 GCA_022478985.1 Massospora cicadina | reverse complement strand
ATCAGGTACCACCTTATCCATTACATCACCCCCCTGTGAAAACTGGATCCCTGGACCATCCCTGGGTACTGCATGTCATCTTCTCCTATTTGCCATGCCACTTCCTCCTCTGGATCACCTTTCTACTTTACATGTGCATGTGGCTAGCCCTTCACCCATCTCCCAAGCTCCAGTCCAGCACTCTTCATTGATCCATCTGACACTTCTGGTGGGCCATCGCCTGCTCCAAACTTCCTATAACTTCTCCTTGGTATCCATCTGGGCACATGCCATCCCATCCAGCCCCCGGTACGCTCCATCCACAGCTCCAGTCCAGCACTCTTCATTGATCCATCTGTCACTTCTGGTGGGCCATCGCCCGCTCCAAACTTCCCTATAACTTCTCCTTGGTATCCATCTGGGCACATGCCATCCCATCCAGCCCCCAGTACGCTCCATCCACAGCTCCTCTGGACGCTCTTTGTGGATCCATCTGTCACTTCTGGTGGGCCACCACCCACTCCAAACTTCCCCATAGCTCTCCCTCAGTATCCATCAGGGCACATGCCATCTCGTCCACCTCCTGGCACACTCTGTCCATGGCCCTTCTGGATGCTCCTTGTGGATCCACCTGTAGCTCTTGCTGGGCCACCACCCGCTCCACACTTCACCATAGATTTTTCTCATTATCCGCCATGGCTAACGCCATTTTGTCTGCCCCCAGTACAACTCATCCACAGCTCCTTTGGACACCTTTTGGGTAACCACCTGCTGCTCCTGATTGCCACTGCCTGCACCATACTCCCCCATTGATTCTCCTCAAGATCTGCCATGGCCTGCACCATTTCATCCACTCCCTGGTAAACTTCCTCCCCATTTCCTCTTGACATTTGAGCCATCCTGTAAGTCTCAGGGAACATCCTTTGGCTCTCAATCGAGCCATCTTCCCATTTCTGAATAAAAAGACACTGAAGAGGATGGTGGTACCCCTCATCACTCAGGGCGACCTCACTCATGTAGTAGATGAGCAATGGGTAACAGCTCGTCCACTTCGGATCCCACCCCCAATACCCACACTTACCTCAGCAGAACTGTTGCAGGGAATTAGTGAAATATGTGCTGAGTTTATCAAATTGAAATCGGTTGGATTTAATTAGGTTGTCAATCTGGCTGATGCACAAAATTCAAATGGCTGTAAAAGCATGAAGAATGAGATATCAGCTGGATCACCCGATGGTTCTAATTCAATCTCCAGACCAGTTGAACAAATATTGGGTGCTATTGACATGGGTTCGAAGTCCCCATATAGTAATTTGGGTGTTGCACCCAATGTGCTGCTGTTGACTGAATGAATGGTTAAACAACTGAGCGTGGGTGGGTTGGCTGTCCCAAAACTGTTCCCAACCAAATGGACCCATCCCTATAAGGGATGGCCTTGGGGGATTCCTGTCACCCATTGGGCCAAATACTGTCATGCTAATCATTGGAAACATAGTCAAGCCTTGGTTCATACATTTGAGGTCGAACTGACAGAGACTCAGCCTAGTGAAATTTTGTGATGTCAGTTCCCAAAGAATAGACCCCCCATTCCCAAACAATTCGCCAGTTAGGCCAAATTTGTGGGTCCCAACCCCATCCTGTCACCACCCAATCAACCACTATTTAATCAGTTGCATGGCACTGAGAAAATTGTTGGTCAATTTTCTTACTTTCCTTTCCCAATAAAATTTTGCAAAAGAAAAAAACTTTAAATTTTTTTATCTTCCATTCTGACCGCATCCCAGATGGCATTCCCCTGGTGGTCTGTCACCCTGCACTATGGGTGGGCTTTACCAATTCTCATGGTCACCATGGCTCCCTCTATTGCTGATTGGGCCCAGAAAGTCTGACACTTTTGTTTCTACAACCCCACTCTTATAAATTTCTGACACCAATACATGGGGATCTTATGGCCCTATGTACAACAATGGAAAGAGAGAATCCACCTCCCTATCACCCCCAATGAGTTGGCCTCTCAAGCCAAGAATCTCATTGAGACTATCCCAGTAATCCCACCTCATGCAGTGAGAAACACTGAGTTGGGAATGGGTTCAGTGTGGTTTGCCATTGGGATACTCCTTACCCTGTTGTTATGCCACCACCTCGTGATATCACTTTTCCCACTCCATATTAAGTCATACAGTTGGCAATGCCTCTGGCATTCTGGCTTGCTTTTTGGGTGCTCACGCATCCCAACTGGCAGGCCAGTCTAAACTCCTTCTGCCATTTCCATGACATATTTGACCAACCATTACTTCCAGCCACTTCCGCCTTGGTTTTCAAATTGGGCGCCGCAGTGGTTACCCTTTACCAGATGAATGTACAAGCAATTGTATGTTGTTTGTTGTTCATTTGGTCACTTTCTGACTTTGGTAGAAGCATCCGCTCTATTTTAAGAAACTTTCTTCAAGCCACCCAAGAGGTGTAGACTGCATCTTCTCATACTTCCTCCAGCCCAGGAAAAGGATCAAGTATCCCCTCCCAAGAGATCATCAATCAGGTTCTTGACGCTCTCGCCAAAGTATAAATGTGGATGACAATCGCACTCAGTATTGCTTCTGCGATATCTTATGCCCAACAAGGTCTTGCGTTGTTAGACGCCATGGATGGAGATGCCTGCCATTGGGTGAGAAGTCTTTTGCGTTCTTCCTCACAAAAAGAAGACTCCATTCCCCTAGTGGCTGTTGTATCGGCTGCTCTAAAGCCCCATGTGTCCCAATCAGACCACTTATTCAGACTACTCCTAACCATGGCTGAAGCCCCTAGTTTGGCTTCTCTGATTTCCACCTTTCGTGAGCTGGCTTCCGCGTCAGACCTATCTACCAATATGCTTCAGGCATTCTTTAGAGTGAGTTTGGATTTGGTTTCCGCTCATCACGTAGCCTGGTCTACCATCCAGGAATCAGTAGATCAAATATGTGCCACTGCAACTACTATCAAAGAGTTACCTCGCCACATTTCCCCACATCAGAAGGGGAACTTTATGATAGGATTTCCTAACAAAGACGTAGATGATGTGCCTGATGCCAGAATAGCTATTGAAGTGGGTCCCAACCCTGCCATAACCCCCGAGTCCAAATTGCCATTTCTGAAGTCAACTATGAACGATTCTGTTCAAGCCCAGACAGAAGAAATGATTTCTCCCACACTTGTACTCCCAATTTTTGCCCCAGCTAAAAACCCTGACCCTGGGTCTGACATACCCGTTATCTCTTCAGTTGTTCTTGAGTCGGTCAAATCTCCAAATAAACAAATTTCCGCTTATTTCCTTGTCCCTATGAAAATCAGTATTGGCCCGCATCATGTCTCCTTCAAAGCTCTGGTGAATACTGTAGCAGCGGGGAACTTCATGAGTGTTGAGTTGGCACAGCAATTTAAATTTGAAATGGATGTGGGCGCCTCAGTAATGGTGGCCTCATCTGCTTACCAGTCTTTGTATGTCATTCGCCAGCCAATACACTTTTCAATCCACCAGTTCACCTTCTGCGATCATTTTTTGGCTATGCCAGAATTGGTGTTTCCGGTGATCTTAGGCGTAGGATGGTGGCGTTGACAACATGTGAAGATTCATTTAGAGTCTATTACATTGTCTTTTACCAATGATGATTCAGAAGGAGAGTTCCCTTTGATCAACACCCTCAAAAAATACAAGGAACCAGCTCTATCATTACCTTAGTTATTTCTGCGGGCATTCCAGCTGATTTTCCTGAAAGCTTGATGCAATTCCGGGGAACCTTTGATATGGAAAAGGCGGATCGCCTGCCTAAACATTCCAGATACAATTGTGGATTTTGGACAACCATGGAATTGGTGAACATCAACTGCCCGTTGTATCCTCATACAGCGGAGGAAGAGGTTGCACTCAATACCTGGTTGGACAATATGTTAAAAAAGGTTGGTTGTTCAAAGAAACCTCTCCCATCGCCTCCCCTATTGTATTTTCAAGAAAATCAGATGGATCACTCTGTCCTTGCATAGATTATGGTCACCTGAACAAAATATCAGTTACAGATCCCTACCCATTGCTTTAGAGCAGAAAATCAGTCAGGCGATTGCCAAATCCTGTGTTTTTTTGAAGCTGGATCTGGTGAACGCTTTCAACCAAATTTGGGTGATGGAAGGACAGGAATGGTTGACCGCAATCCAGATGAGGCGAGGCGTTTTTCAAATTCGTGTAATGCCCTTTGGGTTGAAAAATGCTCCTGCTACGTTTCAACGAATGATTGACAACACGTTAGGGGATCTCCAGTTCTCTTGTGCTATTGCATACATTGATGATATCCTTGTTCATTCCCCGACCCCCAAACAACACACTATCAACTTGGAAGCGGTGGTGTCCGCTCTGCATAAAGCAGGGTTGTTCCTCAAAGCTTCCAAGTGTGAGTTTTATAAGGAAGAGTCACATTTCTCGGAAACCTGGTTCACAAAGAAGGTGTTGCTATCCCTCCCAACAAATTAGATGCGATCTGAGAATGGCCAACTCTGACTACACAGAAGCAACTTCAGAGTTTCTTGGGAACTATCATTTTTTTGAAAAATTTTCCCCCGCACTTTCTCAGTTGGCCGCTCCACTCCATCCCACACTGGAAAAAATGTACCGTTTTGTTGGACCCCCAAATTCCAGCAGGCGTTCAAATCAATTAAAGAGGTGTTTATATCTCCTCCCATTTTGAAACATGCTGATCCCACCAAACTGTATATTGTCACATGTGATGCTTTGTCAGTAGCACTGGGCGCGGTGCTGCTTCAGGACCATGACAGTCTTGAACATCTGGTCACTTATTTTTCCCAAAATTCACTACTATGGAGCAGTCTTGGGCCATTTATAACAAGGAACTGGCGGCTGCTGCATGGGCTTTAACTCATTGGCAATACCTGTTACAGGGTGCCCGTCATGAGCTAATGGTTCGCACAGATCACCAGGCTCTCTTGTATTTCTGCAAACCTCAAAAATTGGTACACCGGCAGGCCTGAACCTATCAGGACCTGTGCAGTTTCAACTTCAAATATGAATTTGTCAAAGGTGCACTCAATGTCCTTCCTGACTTCCTAAGCCATAGCCCTGCTCACTGTCCCTTGGAATCTGAGGAAGTGGATCTCATTACCATGATCCCTGCCACTCAGATTCTGTCAATCGTTCCCTCTGTTATTTCCTCCGCCATATTGTCTCCCGATGAACTGTTATTGGCCCAAGTGTTAGCCGCTCAAACGGCCTGCCCTGAGGGCGTGGAGTTGCTCGAGCAGTTGACTCACTCAAGTCCCAAACACTCCCTATATTTTTTAGAAGAGGGGCTCATTTACTTCCATTCTCGTGTGTGGGTTTCCCCCTTCGCCCAAAAGTATTCCATGCACACCATGATCCTCCCCCAGTTGGACACCCTGGTAACAAGAAATGCATCGATCTGATCAAGCAAACCTTCAATTGAGCAGGAATGACCAAAGAGGTTCCAGCTTGGATCACTAATTGTGTTACCTGCGCTAGGGCCAAGTCAGATCACTTGGGTAAGAATGGCCTCTTACACCCTTTACAACAGGCGGAAGGTCCATAAACCTCAGTATCCGTAGATTTTATCATCAATCTACCCTGTTCTAATGGGTTCTCAGCGATAATGGTGGTGGTGGATCGCTTTACAAAATTTTCCCTTTTTATCCCTTGCACTTCTGCAATTACATCAGAAGAAACTGACTGTCTTTTTATACAACATGTGTTTTCAATGTTCGGTCTTCCCCAGGAAATCGTTAGTGATTGGGGTACTCAGTTTACTGCATGCTTTTGGAATAAACTCCTATTGATCCTGAAGATAACCCCCTGTCAATCCACGGTGTACCACCCCCAGTCTGATGGTCAGACCGAGCGTGTTAGTCAAGTCCTTAAACAGTACCTGCGTTGCTATGCCACAGCAGCGCAGGATACTTGGGCCGGTGACTTGCCTCTCACTCAATTTGTATACAACAACAGGATCCACACATCCACGGGGTTTTCACCATATGAAGCAACGTTGGGCTATAACCCATCGTTTTCAGTCAGGGCATGCTTGTGACCTGAAGTTCAAGCTGCCGCGGATCATGCTACCCATATTTGTTCAGCTCAAGCCTTGGTATGGAAACACCTGATCAAAGCCATTGATGACTAAAAGCAATTTGTGGACCATAAGCATCTTCCAGGTCACAATTTTATGGTGGATTCTTACATCATGCTTAATACCCATCATTTGCGAATTCAAACCCCCTCCCACAAGTTCGCCAGTAAGCGTTCAGGTCCTCACTTAGTGGTGCAAGTATTGGGTAATGGGATGTTCCGCCTGAAGCTTCCCGCGCATTGGAAGCAGCACCCAGTCTTCCATGTTTCCCAATTGTCGCCCTTCAAGGGTGTAATTCCCATGGACCTAGAACTGATTATCATCAATAGTGAGGAAGAGGCTGAGGTAGAGGCTATCTTGGCATCTCGCAAGTTATGATGTTCAGTTCAACATCTCGTGGCCTGGAAAGGATACCCAGCCTACAAAAATAGTTGGGTCAAGGTGCACAATTGCGCAAATTGCATGGCCCTGGTTGAAGCCTTCCACGCATCCCACCCTGAGGCTCCCCGTCCCCCTTAGAAAATCGCGATGATTATGGCTATCAAGCTACCTAAAGCACACAAGAATGTGGCTCTGGCACAATTTCCCGGTGGGGGTACCATTCCTTTGGAAAAAGGAAAGGGTAATGTAAGTCTCGGGGAACATCCTTTGGCTCTCAATTGGGCCATATTCCCATTTCTGAATAAAAAGACACTGAAGAGGATGGCGGTACCTCTCATCACTCAGGGCGACCTCACTCATGTAGTAGATGAGCAATGGGTAACAGCTCGTCCACTTCGGATCCCATCCCCAAAGCCCACACTTACCTCAGCAGAACTGTTGTGGGGAATTAGTGAAATCTGTGCTGAGTTTATCAAATTGAAATCGGTTGGATTTAATTAGGTTGTCAATCTGGCTGATTCGCAAAATTTGAATGGCTGTAAAAGCATGAAGAATGAGATATTGGCCAGATTGCCCGACAGTTCTAATTCAATCTCCAGGCCAGTTGAGCAAATAATAAATGCTATCAACATGGGTTCAAAGTCCCCGGATAGTAATTTGGGCATTGCGACCAATGTGCTGCTGTTGACTGAACAAATGGTTAAACAACCTTTTGCAGGCAGGTTGGCCGTCCTGAACCCAATCCAAACCAAATGGACCCATCCCTATAAGGGATGGCCTTAGGGGATTTCCATCACCCGTCAGACCAAACACTGTCATGCTAATCATTGAAAACATAGTTGAGCCTTGGTTCAGACGTTTGAGGTCAAACCAACAGAGACTCAGCCTGGCGCCAAATTTTGTGATGTCAGTTCCCAAAGAATAGACCCCCCCATTCCCAAATAATTCGCCAGTTAGGCCAAATTTGTGGGTCCCAACCCCATCCTCTCACCACCCAATTAACCACTATTTAATCAGTTGCATGGCACTGAGAAAATTGTTGGTCAATTTTCTTACTTTCCTTTCCCAATAAAATTTTGCAAAAGAAAAAAAACTAAAATTTTTTTTATTTTCCATTCTGACCGCATCCCAGATGGCATTTCCCTGGTGGTCTGTCACCCCGCACTCTGGGTGGGCTTTACCAATTCTCTTGGTCACCATGGCTCCCTCTATTGCCAATTGGGCCCAGCAAGTCTGACACTTTTGGTTCTACAACCCCACTGTTATAAATTTCTGACACCAATACATGGGGATCTTATGGCCTTATGTACAATAATGGAAAGAGAGAATCCACCTCCCTATCACCCCCGATGAGTTGGCCTCTCAAGCCAAGAATCTCATCGAGACTATCCCAGTAATCCCACCTCATGCAGTGAGAAACACTGAATGGGGAATGGGTTCAGTGTGGTTTGCCATTGGGATACTCATTACCCTGTTGTTACGCCACCACCTCGTGATATCACTTTTCCCAGCCCCATATCAAGTCATACGGTTGGCAATGCCTCTGGCATTCTGGCTTACTTTTTGGGTGCTCACGCATCCTGACTGGCAGGCCGATCTAAACTCCTTCTGCCATTTCCATGACACATCCACACCTGACACTTCGCTCACAATACTTCTTTTGGATCACCATAGATCCTTTCCTTTCCTTTCTAAATCTCCACCTCCGTCAACTCACAGTCAGTCCATTCCTCTCTTTCCAAAACATCCACCCCCTTTGACTAACAACCTAGATTATTCCTTCCCTTCCAGAACATCCACCTCCATCCACTCATGGCTGAACCAAAAACAAGTTGAGTTTAGTCTAATGTAACAAACGCGTTTTCACCAATATCCCATAAATTGGGAATTAAGAGCCACCCAACTGACTCCACTAGAGACCAGCTCATCAGAGCCAATCCCTGAACCCATCCGTCAAGTTCCGCCATTGCCACGTGCCCTTGGATCCCTGTCCACACGCTGTAAAGGATACTGAGTAGCATTCCAACACCACACCATGCCCACTATTGGAGCCCATGTCTTCCGATCTGATTATTCTATTTTAAAATAAAATATTCTTTTTGACTTGCCACCAAATATTTATTTGATTTTAGGGTTAAAGTAGAAGACTCAACTGGCTATTTAAGCCAGCCTATCCTCAAATGTATAGTGCATTTGCAAATATAAAATAGGCTTTCCACTATGCCAAGCTCTCCTGAACCATCCCACACTTTCTGGGCAAAGATTCCAATCCCCATGGAATCATCATCTGAAATGCTTGTAACTCTGACGTCATATTGACTTGGATGCAAATTAGCTTCAGTCCATCAAATTTCCCTCACTCCAATTCCTTCTCATTCAGGTTTATTCTTATATTTGGATCTAGTACTAACCAATCTGTAGCAATGGTTGTATCAGGTACCACCTGATCTGTTACAGATAAGATGTGGGTGGCAGCATACCCCTTAAAAAATATGCTTTTTCCCCTCTGCTAACCACCCAGGAGTTGGTTCAGAAAATTTGGGTTGTATGTCAGAGAGGGTTGGTCAGAAGCCATTGCCAAGAGAGGGTTCATTGCAAACTTCCCTAACAAGCAAGTTTCCTCAGTAAGTGAGTGTCAGGAAAGCAGCAAGTAAGAATTAGATTGCCCGCCAGCCCAGATGCCAGAGCATCCAAACAGCAAACCAGGATGCCTGGGGCACTGCTGCTGATATGACGAATATGGAACTGGGAAAGAGTTTCACCAATATCTGCCAGTGAGCCAAAATTTTATATAGGCACAAAATAAAGTACCAGATGCATATGGCCGTTAACCCTGAGGGGTACAAGTACGTTGGCGGATATAGCGCTTAATTTTTAACATGTAAAACTAATTTTTGGAAAGAATTTTAATGGAATTTTAGGAAAGAAAAATTGACCAACAATTAACTCAGTGCAATGCGACTGATTAAATAGTAGTCAATTTGGGGGAAAGCAAAGCTGGGATTGGGTCCCTCAAATTTGACCTAACTGGCGAATTATTTGGGAATGGGCGGGTTAGTTTCTTGGGAACTGTCATCACAAAATTTGGCGGCAGGCCAAGTCACTGTCAGTTTGACCTCGAATGCCTGAACCAAAGCTTGACTATGTTTCTGAAGGTTGGCATGACAGCATTTAGCCCAACAAGCGGCAGGAATCCCCCAAGGCCAACCCACATAGGGGTGGGCCCATTTAGTTGGGAACGGGTTCAGGACGCCCAAACCACCCATGCTCAGTCGCTGGGCCATTCGTTTGGTCAATGGCATTGCATCAGGCGCAATGCCCAATTCGTCAGCAGGAAGCTGCCCATTGGGGGTGATGCCTGCCAGATTTGGGAGGGGAGAGATTTTTCTGATCGTCATGTTAATTGAATTGCAACCGTTGGGCATTCCAGCTGATAGATCAGTCTTCATACCTTTTTGACCATTTAAAATCTGAGCATCGGGTGGATTGCTGCTCAAATTGTTTACAATCAATTTTATTTCGGTGATCTCAACACAGATTTCACTGATTCCTCATAACAGTTCTGCCAAGGTTAGTGTGGGTACTGGAAACGGGATTCAAAGTGGGAGAGCTGTTACCCAGCGCTCATCTACTACATGAGCGAGATTTCCTGAGTAACAAGGGGCACAGCCATCCTCTTCAGTGCCTTCTTACTCAGAAATGGGAAAATGGCCCAGTCAACACCCAGAGGATGTTCCATGGGACTTACAGTGAGTCCCACTGGCCAAGTTAAATTGACAAGTGGTAAGATTATTTCAATTGAGTCACCCTTGGTTTCAGAAATTCCAACTGCCATTCCCCTCCATCACCCATAAATATAATCCCTGCCCCAACAGGTATAGTGTGACAACCCTCTTTAGTGCTCAATGGGACCACCTATACCTAACCTAGATGTGGCACAACCTGCCCTCCACCAGAGGAGTCAACATCATGCCAAGTATAACTGTTTTAAATAAAATATCTTATAAGAGATTTTGAACCCAGCTGGTTGGACAGGTATGATCCAAACCAATAATGTAATGATTTAGGGTGCCAACCTTCCATACCAAAATTGTAAATTTATTCATGAGAGCAATGGTATGTTTTTATTTTTAATAAGTAAGTTTATAATTTAGGACCCCAACTGGTTCCACTGTTGCTCTATTCTGTAAGGAGAGTGTCTATAACTCTCCTGTTTCCAGCGTGGAGGTTCATGGTGCACAGGGACAATGCCTGAAAACTAGTAACTAGTATGAAAGTTACTAGGGCCCAGCAGAGGGTGCTGGAGAAATAATTTAAGCAAAGGAGGGCAATCTTTTAGGTGAATAACCAACCAAAAATGACATGATGCACAGAGTAAGAAGGGGTAAGCATCCCAGGTTGGAGGGAACCTGGGCAAACCAATAGTGCACAAGGGGATAACCTTATCATATTATAAATGAAAGGTTAGCATAGTGTGAAACTTCCATGAAGAGGTCCGTGCACAGGATTATCTAAGATATCATAATTGGAAAATGGTATACTTAGTGAGGGATTTTATTTATGGGGAGAAATCAACCAACAGGAGAGATTGGTTTCAACATGGGAAATTAGAAAAACTTGGCAAAACAATCAATTGAGGGAAGTGGTTCAATGACAAGGCACGCCAATAGGTGCACACTTCCATCAGGAAAAACATTATATTGATTAATAAACCAAACTCAGGTAACTGATTGTAAAAACAGCTGACCTGAGCTGGATAATGTGAAAACCAAATGGGTTTAAAACTCAATTCACCCAAAAACCAAAGTGAACTGTTTTTCATCATAATAAAGCTAGTTTAATTCTAACACCCCTACTCTCATACATGGCTGAACTTTGCTTGCTTCCATATGACCAACTTGGGCATATTTTGCCTTAACCCAGCGTTAGTCTATGGTATGCTTGAGGTCAGGGAGGCCTTCTAACTTCACCTTCTTGGCCTCCCTGCAAGAATCTTTGTCTTTAACATTGGTCCCAAGGGATGATGTCATTTTCAATCCATGACATTACCCTCTCCTCCTGATGGGACTCAACCCACCCTCCAGGGGCTTGTGCCAGGGAAAAGTTCTTGTGGGCTGGGCCAACTTATTGTGACAACGGTTTGCTTTGGTTGAGATTCAGCAGCTTGGGGGAAACGCTTATAGAAAGCTACAATCAGGTCTTGGACATGCTCACAATCACGTGCTGGTACCCAATTGTTCTCCGCAGCGTCAAAACCCTTCCAGGATACCAGATGCTCAGGCCTTCTTTTAACACGTGGGAGACTACTATTTCATCCACTTCCCACTCTGGCGCCCCATCCATGAGATAAGCCTCAGGAGTCTCAGGTGGGTGGTGTAAGGAAAGTGTCTATAGCTCTCCTGTTTCCAGTGTGGAGGTGCATGGTGCACAGCCCCAACACCAGAAAACTAGTCAATAGTAAAAAGTTACAAAAGCCCCATGGAGGGGGCTTAAGCTCGAGTAACTTATGAAGGAAAGGGTTATTCCTAAGAGAATTGCCCAAAAAGGAGTGTCAAGTTGCATATAGGGGTAAGGTTTAGGCATTCTAGGTTGGAGGGAACCTGGGCAGCCCAACGGTGCACTGGTGGATAGACTTACTATGTTACAAATTAAATGGTCAACATCGCACAAGACTCCTCAAAGAAGTCTGTGCACAGGAATACCCAAGGTAACATAATTAAAATGGTGTACTAAATGGGAGTTTTATTTAAGGGAAAAAGTAAACCAACAGGGGATATTGGTCTCAACATGAGAAATTCAAGGAAACTTGAGAAAACAATCAATTGAGTGAAGCGTGTCTAAGCTAAGACACGCCAATAGGCGCACACTTCCATTGGGCAAAATGCTGTATTGGGTAAATGACCAAATTCGGGTGATTGATTGTAAAACTGGCTGACCTGAGCTGAAAAGTAAAAAAATATGTACGGGTTTTAAAACCCCATCCACCCAAAAACTGAAGTGAACCGTTTTCTGACATAATAAAGCTAGTTCATTTTAACGCCCCTACTCTCATACAGGGCAGAACTTTGCTTGCTTCCATAGGACCAACTTGGGCATATTTAGCTTTCGCCCAGAATTTGTCTATGGTATGCTTGAGGTCAGGGAGGCCTGCTAACCTAACCTTCTTGGCCTCCCTGCAAGCATCTTTGTCTCTAACGTTGGTCCCAAGGATGATGTCATTTTCCAACCATGACAGGGAGCCTCAAACAACATCAATTTGCTCTCATGAAAGACAAAGAAGACCCAAAATGAAGAGGAAAGATCCAACTGATATGAGGTATGGCCCACCTTTCTAACAACGTGGTAAGAGCCAATCCTCTTTGGTCCCAGATTTTTGCATGGCTGCTTGATAGTGATATTATGAGCATCAAGCATCACGAGATCCTCTTCCTTGTATTTTGGACCCACTTGGCGCTTACCATAAGCATTCTCCTTATAAACTTGCATTGTCGCCTCCAAACTCGTGGAAACTCCCTGGTGGACCTTCTTGATAGTCTTGGCAAAGTCCACCGCCGCTTTTACCTTGGATCCACAAGTGGTCTCCATGTTAAAGGCGGGGTTAAACCCACGGTTGGCAAAAAAGGGGAACAACCAATAGAAGAATGCAGAGTGTTGTTGTAGCTAAATTGGGCCATAGGAAGGTGAGAAACCCAATATGAATGATCCACGGCGGTGTAACACAGCAGAAACTGCTCCAAGCACTGGTTCACTCGTTCAGTCTGCCCATCTTATTGGGGTGATAGGCAGTTGAATGGAAGGGGCAAATTTGAAGAGTCTTACACAACTCTTCTCAAAAGACAGAGGTAAACTGGGGTCCCCGGTCACTAATAATTTCTTGGGTTAACCCCATGAAGCGCAAACACATTAGTGACGAAGTGCCTAGCCATCTCAGCTGCAGTTATTGTCATTATGCAAGTAATAAAGTGGGCAAACTTTGTAAAATGGTTCACTACCACCAAGATGGCATCATATCCATATGAGACTGGTAATTCCACAATTAAATCCACTGATAGGGAATTCAGGGCCCCTCAGCATTTTGAACTCATACCAACAAAACCGCTAAAGGTTGACTATTTGGTTTCATTTGATTGCAGATAAGGCACTCTTTACAATACCGTCCCACCTGAGCAGGCAAGCCCTTCCAATTGTAGGTGTGTCGTATTAACTCCAAGGTCTTTGCTTCCCAGGATGACCAGTGATTCTGTCATTATGGTCCCCAATGATTTCCAGGCTCTCTGTGGTCCAGCAGGAACCCATAGGCGCCCCTGAAACCACATGTAAAGTTTTTACTGAAGGGTTCTTATTAGCAAACAACCCCAGTAATCTTTTTACTGCACAAGTTTGGTTTCTTGTGCATTTCATCTGCATTGTATAGTATATTAGATTATTGTTTAATGATAGTATGATGACTATTATCCATAGTTGAGTGTGAATTCTTATATCTTGGCCCAACGCTCAGCCAGTATTCCCAATTAAATACTTGAGATGTCGTGATATAGGGATTTGTTCACTCATTTTTTCCAACCCAATCTTCTCTGAGATTTATCTGGTGACAGTCTATTCAGTCCAACACACAGTCAGCAGCAATCCCCGATTGTATCTCCTTCTGCTTTAGATCCTCACTCAGATCTTTACTCTTTTCACTAATAGTCTCCCAATTATTGCACACAGCAATAGTATCCTTGAGAAGAATAGAACAATTAAAAGCTGATTTTAGTTTACTACTTAAACTATATACTGGATGAAAACTATAGAACTATATAACTCTGTTCTAAACTCTGGGCTTTTCTGTTTTTATTAGGAGTGAATTCTAGCAAATTTATAGTGGGGATTCGGTCATCTAACCCTCAGTTGACACCTATTCGATGAAATGGGAGCCATTGCCATTGAATCACCCATACTCATTTCAGCAGTGATGTTCTTCCCCATCCTAGCTAGGATTCTGTCATTGGACATCCTCGAGACCTAAATGGAAAGAGTCAAAAAATGTGTCCTAACGTTTTTCTCTCAATCCAAGTGAACTAACCACACTTGGCTAGCGACCTGCTTAGGTAATGGGACTTATTACCTATAAAGGCAGGTCACATACCAACTGATCAATTTGCTAGTTTCAGGCTACATCACTTGCCTCACAACTTGCTATTCATTCCCAATCAGTTGGTGATGAAACCTGACCAATCCCAATCGGTACACCTGATAGTTAATCACTATCAAATGATCCTATTTCATCAGCAACTCTGCCCGACAAGATCTTAAGTATTTTTCTAGATCAATCCCTGACGGATATGACCAGGCGAATATCCCAAAATCCCCTGAACATAGTTACTCTTAAACTTAAGCCAACTGATTTTCAATTCACTTCGCCTTATGGAATTATCTGTAGCAATTCCTAGTAGTCTAGCATGCTGGGAATATGGGCAAAAATCCCAACACCACACCATCTCATCCTTTATGTGATAACCCCTGGATAAGTTCTCCCAATTCAAAGCGCTCTTAGCAAGTATTATAGTATATTTGGCTGATAGCGGCTGAGAAATGACTACCTTTTTGAATAAATTGTATTCCTCCGCATTTTCCAGAGGTACAAGCGCTGGCATGTTGGCCAAGGAAGCTGGAAGTTGAGATAAAATCTTACCCAGTGGAATCATCAACTGGGTGTTATGAACCTCTACCTCCTTTGGATCAGGAGCTAAAGAAGAGTTGCGGCTTAAAGCATCCACCAAACCATTATTATTGCTCTTAGTGAACTCATAAGAAAAAGAAAAATGGGCAAGAGTCTCATGCCAACGGGTCTGCCGTGGGATTAGGATATGAGGGGCACGGCAATACAGCAAGGCACGGTGATCTGTACATACATGGAAAGGTTGGGAGGGCCATGCAAGTGGTGACGCCAATAAGTAAGTGCCTCCACCACTTCTAGTAACTCTTTATCATTTATGGCGTAATTCAGTTCAGGCAAAGACATTTTCCTAGAAAATTATCACACCAGATGCTCTATCCCATCTTTGTCTACTTATAACAAGGCAGCTGCTATGGCGAAGTTGGAGGCATCAGTAGACACAATGAACTCTTTTGAAGGGTCGACATGGTGAAGGATGGACGTGGACAACAGGGTGCACTTCGCTTCTTGGAAAGCATCCTCCAAAACGAGGGACCACTGAAGCACCTTTGCACCACTGGCCATATATATAGGCGCCACCACCTCAGAAATATTGGCATGAACTTCTTAAGAAATGTGCACATCCCCAAAAAAACTTCTCAATTCCTTAGCTGAAGTAGTGGTGAGCCACTAACGAATAGCCTTCTCCTTGTCTGGAGTTATCATGTGTACTTGGTCAAACATGAAGTTGCCCAGAATAGTGACCTGGAAATTTGAAGAATTCACATTTAATGATCTTTAGCATAAGGCGGGCTGCCCTTAACCTCTCCACCACTTGATGAAGGTGTTCTGCATGTGACTCATTATTAGGGGAAAACACCAGGATATTGTACTTTTAGGCAACCTCGCATACCCCCAACAAGTCCCCCAACTCAGCATCAATGCGGCGTTGAAAGATAGCAGGGGCATTATCAAGCCCAAAGGGCATGACCCAAAACTGGAAAATTCCTTTTTCTGGTACAGAATGCAGTTATAAGTTCCTGCCCCTTTTTATCTGTATCTGATTGAACGCATTGAAGAAATTCTGTTAGGAAAGGACTTTAGCCTTCTCCACATAATGCGCAATCTGTAAATCCAAAGGGATGGGATGGAGGTCTGGTACAGTAGCATTGTTGAGGTTCCCATAGTCTACGCATGGGCGTAGAGTACCATCAGCCTTCTCAACAAAGATAATTGGGGAGCATACAGGGGAGGTACGCTGAAAAATCGCGCCTTTGGCTAACTGCTCCTTCACCCACACATCTAAAGTCTCCTCCTCCCAGACAGTCAATGGGTAAATGGGGGAAGATATTAGCACTAGATCCACAGTGAGCTTGAACTCACAATCAAACTAGTATGATCAGATAGTGCATTAGCTGATGCTGCATCAAAGGAAGATTCCAAAACCTCCAAATAAGAAGGTAGGGCAGCCTCCACGGTGGGCTTCAGCATAGAGTAAGGCTAAGGGTGTGAAGGTGGAGCCAGTGGGGAAATTCGTTCTGTACGTTAGCCTCAGACAAAGGAACAACTAATGTGTGACTATTCTATAATGTGAGGGATAGGTTATTCTCTTTCAAGTTGGTCCTGGAGTCAAACTTCTGCCACCACTCCACTCCCAAAATGATAGGGTATAAGATGTTTTTGATAGCTTTGAGGTGATTGGACAAGTGGTACTTGCCAACCTGATCGTCCACTGACCCAATGACCTTCAGAGTGGGAATACCTTGGGATGCCCCTCCTCTAACCATACCTCCTGGCAATCAATTCAGCTCAAGGTAGTCAGCTAGGCTTTGGTCCATAAAGTTTTCAGAGGCGCCAGTATCCACCAGAATAGTGATGCTTAATTTCCCTAAAGGGGAGAAAAGGGTAGCAGTCAGTAGAAAATATCCCGAATGGTCTTTATTTAAAGCAGAAAACGCCAGTACATCACCAACAAACTATTCATCTGGCATTAACATATCATTCTGGTGTGTTTTAAAATCAAATGATGGAGAGGAAATTTTACCACTTGTACTACTGAGGCCACATATCCCACCATATCTTCAGCGGGTGCATAAACATTATTGTATTGTAAACGCAGCTCCTTTTCAACCTCCTGAGTGCTGCGAATCATGGAAGAGGTCAAACGGGGATTTACAGGGGTGATTTGATACACATGAGTAGGTTCCATATCTGAGCCATGAGAGAGCAAATATGGTTCAGAGGTATATATGGTGTTTCCATTTATAAAACGCGTTTTTAGACGTGAATGACCCTATCCCCATAACAGCAACAGATTTCCCGACGTTATCCAAGGCTATCACCCCCAGGCCCTTCTGCATAGATTCTGCCAGCACCGTCTGAATGTGCTTCTGAAGCAAAACCTGTTTTTTATATTGATTTTGTAAATTTGAGCGGATAGTCAGAGAATCACAGCTTCCAGACCATGAAGTGTCCGTATCCACCAGGTACAATCATGAAGGGTGGGTACTTTCCAGTTGGAGGCAGCCAAAATAACGCTGAGATGCTCCAACCTTCAGGAAAAAGAGGAAACAGTGATACAGCTGACCACAGTCAAAGTCCAAAGCTGGTGCACACCATTTACGCTTTGTGAAAGTCACACACAGAAAACGTTTGTGCATATAAAATAAAAGGGTTGGTCGACTAATGTAAGGAGAGTGTCTATAACTCTCCTGTTTCCAGCGTGGAGGTGCATGGTGCACAGGGCCAACTCCTGGAAACTAGTTGCTAGTATGAAAGTTACTAGAGCCCAGAAGAGGGTGCTGGAGCAATAATAACTCAATCAAAGGAGTGTGATTGTTTGTGTGAATAACCGACCAAAAATGACATGGTGCACAGAGTAAGAAGGGGTAAGCGTCCCAGGTTGGAGGGAACTTGGACGAAGCAACGGTGCACAAGTGGATAACCTTATCATATTTAAAATAAAAGTTTATCATAGCATGAGACCTCCATAAAGAGGTCCACACACAGGATCATCCAAGATTTCATAACTGGAAAATGTTGTACTTAGTGAGGGATTTTACTTATGGGGAGAAGTTGACCAACAAGGAAGATTGGCCTCAACATGGGAAGTTTAAGGAAATTTGGCAAAACAATCAATTGAGGGAAGTGGGTCAAAGCTGAGGTGTGCCAATAGGCGCATACTTACATCAGGCAAAATGCTGTATTGGGTAATCGACTAAACTCAGATGATTGATTGTAAAAACAGCTGAACTGAGCTGGATAATGAAAAACTGAATGGGTTTTAAAACCCTGTTCACCCAAAAACCAAAGTGAACCATTTTCCGTCATAATAAAGTTAGTTCAATTTTAACGCCCCTACTCTCATGCAGGGCCAAACTTTTCTTACTTCCATAGGACCAACTTGGGCATATTTTACCTTTACCCAGCGTTTGTCTATGGTATGCTTGAGGTCAGGGAGGCCTGCTAACCTCACCTTCTTGGACGCCCTGCAAGCATCTTTGTCTTTAACGTTGGTTCCAAGGATGATGTCATTTTACAACCATGACATTTTCTTCCTTTTCTATCCTTAAGTTTCTAATAAAATCTAGAAAACTAAATACTATATGTGAGTTTAAGGAGTCTGCCAAACATCTAATGGCTACAATTTCCAATTTTGGGAAGACCTGTCTAGTGCTCATGGTTGCCCTATCCCCTTTTCATCCCAGTATATAGATAGCTGTACCAGAGGTATTCTGATAGGCGCTTCTGGTGGTAACTCATCTGGGTGCCAGCGCAGACTTATTATCATCAGCACGCTCCACGACATGATGGAGTGGCCCAAATTCTTATCCTTATCCACTCTTCACTGTATGTGAGGTGGTGCATTGTTCTGTGTTATGATGAAAGTCCACCCTGTGTTGAGGTAGAAGTTGATGGAAGGATGTCAAATTCCTTAGATTATAGTTTGTAAGCTTTTGGAATATATCCTGACCCAAACAATGGTGGAGTTTCCTCCCATATCAAGTGTAAGTAAGCTCATTCTATCTTTCTCCCACGTCCTATTCCAGGTTGGATAGGTTGTAAGTGTTGATGTGTTGTTTGTCCATAATCTCACTTCTCTTCCCCCCTAACCTGCAGTTTTGTGTTATTGTGTGTCACAATTCTGATATGACTGATTGATAAGCCCTAAGTTGATATGGCAGAATAGATGAAATCCGCCGAGTTGATATGAGTATAACTATTTGAGTGCCTTGAAAATGAGGCGATATTGGGTTGTTGGGAAATCGCCTCAAATTAGGTGATTGTGAAATTAACGAATGAAGAATTGGTGGAACCAATGAGATATGGCGAAGTGAATTACTAAGACATGAAAGTGGCATTATCCAAAGTTGCAACAATAAAAGCAAGATGAGATGATCAAGGAGGTTAGGTTGTTAATAAGTTTAGAGCGAGCAAAACATCGAGGATCCGCTGTGTTTGTTATGTTAAATAAAGAAGTATAGTGGGAGCAAGTGCTCCATATTTATAAAATAGGTTTATTTCTGTTGTTTCAAGGGCAACTATCCTCATATCATTGGCCCTATTTCTCAGTGGGTCAAACCCTGTGCAAAATTGCTTATGGTGTATCTCAACAATAACGCCAATTTTATAACAGTGGTGCTCACTACAGGGGGCCCATTGATCAATCACATAAATTGATATATGTTCCTCAGTAGTTAGTCATGTTGTATCAGGCTTGCTTTGTTAAGGAATCATCTCAAAACGCTACAGCTGTTGAATATGCAGAACTCAAGATTGCCCTGGCGTTGTGCTTAAATAAAAAAGAAGGAGTTTCTGCAATAATGTCTTATTGATAAGCTGCCTACTTTTTATCACGATGGTAACATCCATGGATTCTTTAGATGATTTGAGTTTGCAGTAGAAGAAGCTTCAGATCAGAGTAAAGCCAAATTACTAATGTCCACCCTAAATGTTGGAAGCGCCGACCAAGTTACTTACTATCTTCCCAAAAGTTCCATTACCTATCAAAAAGCGAAGGATACTGTTCTGTGGTTGTTTGGAGGAACTTCCAAAATGGCGCAACGGAAGGCTGAGTTTCTAACCTTTGGGTTTCAACATAATGAGACCCTCACTGTTTTTACTGATTGATTCTCAGCAGAAGCCCATGTGTTAATTGGGGCAGGAGGTTTAACTGAATGTGACATAAGTATAGCGTTGACCTCTGCTGTGGAACCATACTGTGAGCTTTTTGATGCCTTAGCTCCATATTTAGAGATTGACCTATTTTTGCTTAAACTTGTTCAAATTCTACGCCGTTTATCCGCTACCTTCCCTCCACCCAGTATAGAGAGGAAACCTATCGCCTCTGCTTCTAGCCTTAATTATTTGGAGGAATTATCCCTCTCTATTTAGCGGCCAGTTGGCATTCCCTGGCCTTATTATCATTACAAGCCTCGCTTTCAACCAAGTTGCCAACAGCAGTTCACCTATTGGGATGGTCCTGTTACACTGTTCAATACCAGTCCACCTTTTTGGGTGGCCCATTTTAAAACTTGCTAGGACGCAGGTCTTAAGGGTTAATTGCTTTTCGTGAAGTCGCTCTGGGCACCTGGCTAGGAGTTGTCATAATCAATGGGTTCAGTACCTACCGTGGGAGCGGTATAATCAGGGAAGAGTCAGAGCGGAGTAGAGATGGGACTCTCTACCTCTGCTATTCTGACTCAAAACGTCCCACCTGAACCTATTCCTACACAGTTAGCAGAAGTTTCAGGTGTGATGAATGTTTTTCTAAATAAGCAGTCGGTTGGAGGGGTAAATGTGCTGATACAAACGCAATTTATGGACATGGCGTAAGCAGACTTCCAGGAGCAATTAAAGCCGTATGCTTGCCACTTGTTTGATTACCTTTCTACAGATGAACCAGATTCATTAGCTGATGCGCTTCTCTTAAAAGGGGTAAATGCGGCCCTCCCTGTGGACGCTATTGTAAACAAATACCCTAAAGTGGGAAGGGTATTATGAGTTTCCTAAAAAAAGATATCAATTAAAAATCCATGTTTTAAAACAATCAGATGCATCTTACTCTGAGTGTACTTACTGTGACACCGTCAAAGTAAAAACCTGAGTTTGCACGATACCTAAAATGGGCACCCCAATCAACATAGTGTCCACAAAGTTGGTGTCAAAGTTGGCATTAAAGCCTGACATAGAGCATCGTATGGTGTATGGGACTTCAGGCGCAGAAATCACAGTCTCTGAAGGAGCATACAGTGTGCTACCTTTTCATTTTGGGCCAATTATAATTTATAGCCCCAGCTATAGTGCTACCAAACAAAAGCTATGACCTGTTAATCAGAACCGCTTTTATGCGTCACTTTGGGGCTGTTGTTGATATGAAAACGGAGACATTTGAAATTCTGGTGCAGAGGATCCCAATCAATTTCACTTCCAGCGGAATCCCAAAGGATCCTGTACACATGAGTCACATTAACCTTGCATATGGTGATGGGGTGGTTTTGGTTCACTATCATTGACTAAAAGCAAGACCCGGGCCCTTCCTCATCATGTTTATGAATATCAAGGATTACCACTTAGAGCCGCTGGCCCTATATCTATCCCCTCTAGACACCAAGAAATCATAAGCACTGAGTTAGAGGTGAAAGTGCCTGCTGGGCTATATGGGGAGGTCATTTAGCCCTATCAGCAATCACAGCTTGAGCCCCATGTGGCCCCTAGCATTATACCCTGGGTCACGGGGAGATCAAGGTCTTGGTAGCGAATCTTCAGGATAAACCAGTGAAAATCCTCTGACACCAAATAGTTGCATATTTACATTTCATTCCAGTTGAGGAGGTCCTCAGGATTCATGAGTTTGGTTCACTGGATGAATTTGTTCTTCCCATCAAAACACATCCTGGAGTAATGGCAGTAGTACCGCATGAGAATTTAATGGGGCTAACAGAAGATCAGAGAGATCAAGTGGAAGCTTTATTTCAAAAATACAAAGAGATCTTTACTGTCAATGATCATAATTTAGGGTACGCATGGGGAATGACCCATCGAGTGGAAACTGGGATCACCCCTTCAGATCTCAACCAATCCACTGATCTAGAGCAGCGGAAGAAGTTGTCACAGCAGATATCAATAAACTGTTGGAGCAAGGAATGCTTGAACCATTGAAGAGCCCATGGGCTTCCCCTGTCCTAATTTTTAAAAAGAAGGATGGTAATAACCAGGTTTTAATAGACTACCACAAGCTCAACACATCACAAAAAAGGACTCATACCCTTTGCAAAAAATTGATGATGCGTTGGACCGGTTGGGGGAGCTCATTACTTCTCCATAATGGATTTATTGTCTGGCTATTGGTTGATTGAGTTACCTGCAGCGGAACAAGAAAAATGTCCATTATAATGTCAAAAGGGCTTTTTCAACTGACACGTATGCCACAAGGGCTGTACAATGCCTCAGCTACTTTCCAACGGGCAATGGACACAATCCTTGGCAACTTGAAGCTGTCATGCATTCTTGTGTACCTTGACAATATTAACGTTTTCTCACGTACGTTTTCTGAGCACCTTATCCATTTGGAAGAGGTATTCCGTCGTTTGGCTGAGGCTAACATCAAAATCAAACCCCAGAAATGCCACTTTTTCAAGGATCAGCTAGAGTAACTTGGGTTTGTAGTTGATGCAACAGGGCGGAGGCCCCAACCAGCTAAGGTGGAGGCCATTTGGAAGATGACTATACCAAGAAGTAAACGAGATATACAAGTGTTTTTAGGGATGGTTGGATACTATTGCCGCTTCAAACCTAATTTTAATTGTATTGGAGGTCCACTGTTTAAGCTATTATAAAGTATGCCACATTTTCATGGATGGAACACTGACACTTCTTTGATACTCTTTGAGCAACATTGATCGAGGTGCCAGTGAAACGCTACTTAAACTTTGAAAAGAAAATTATTGTACAGACGGATGCAACTCTTTCTGCTTTAAGGGCAGTTCTGTCTCAAAAAGATGATGAGAGGAGGGGCGCCCAGCGGTGTACTGCAGCTGAAGCCTGAATAGCCATGAACGAAATTATACTGTGACTGAGCAGGAGTGCTTGGCAGTGATTTATGCTTACAAGCAATTCAGAGTATATTTGCATGGTGTAAAATTTAAAGTTGTAATGGATCACACCTCATTACGCTGGCTGCAGAACCTTAAGGAGCCTGAGGGCCGTTTAGCATGATGGGCCCTTAAACTACAGGCTTACAGCTTTGAAATTTTTCACCAACCAGGAGCAAAACACTAAAATGCTGATTGATTGTTGAGGCTACCAACTATTGCAGTTACGGCAGATCTGAGAGATATTATGTATGACAAGGTTCTCAGTGGAAAGTACGATGATGAGCTGCCCCAAGTCATCAAAACGTTGAATGAAATGTGAGCCAATACTTCCAGCGGAATGGTGAGTTGTACAAGCAGATCAGAAACTCAACAGTAAACTTTCTGTGACCCTCAACACGGCCTAACATTATCATGAGCGCACATAGGGCAGTTGAGCATGGTGGTGTGCGCAAGACGTTGAAATTATTGCGGCCTCAGTATTACCGGGAAAGCATGAACTTTGATGTGCTTGATACTATCTCCTCATATCACCAGTGCCAAGTGGAAAAGCCGTTCCACTGGAAGACCCCATACCAATTAGTGAAGACACACTT
Organism: Massospora cicadina; assembly: GCA_022478985.1. Taxonomy (NCBI): domain Eukaryota; kingdom Fungi; phylum Entomophthoromycota; class Entomophthoromycetes; order Entomophthorales; family Entomophthoraceae; genus Massospora; species Massospora cicadina. The sequence continues at coordinate 3,936 of JAKSZP010015276.1, read as the reverse complement.
CGCTTGGCATACAGTTTCCTTGATATTGTTGGCATTCTGCCAATGGGAGCTAACCGGTCTAAGTATATCCTGGTGGCAATTGACCACTTAACCAGGTGGGTTGAGGTGTGGGCCATTCGGGATTTGGGGCAGTTACTGTGGCTAAGTTTGTAATGGAATGCATCATTCAGCGTCACAGCTGCCCGAAGTTTATCCTTACCAACAAAGGCAATAATTTTACCTCTCATGTACTTCCTAAGCTCAACGAAATGATGGCCATCCGTGGGGTTCTAACAACCCTGTATCACCCCAAATCCAACGTAATGGTTAAACAGGTCAATGGGACCCTGGTGAACATACTACGGAAGTTGGTTTTGGATAGGCCCTCTGATTAAGGACCCTCCTTTATACCGTGGTATTTGCCTATAACATTAGTTATCTTTTTGCCTCGGGGAAAAGCCCATTCCAATTGCTTTATGGATGGCACCCCGCCCTGCATGTGCTTCTATATTCTTGTGTAGAAGACATCAGCAGAATGGAACCTCACCACTATTTGACTAACCTGGCGAACACTTTGATCAAATTTCAAACTAAAGCCTATTCCTTCAGCTTAGCCAAGAAGATCAGGAATCAAGCCGCTGATCAGGTATGTCATAGTGGGTTGGCACAGTCAAGTAAAGCGATATGGTTCTCTTCCATGACCAACATGGATTTGGGCGGAAAAACAAACTGGCCAGTATTTGTATTGGTCCATTTGAAGTTATAGAAAAAACTGGGGTCAACATGTATACCTTCAAGGACCCTGCAAGTGGTCAGATCATCAACTGAGTGCATGCAAAGTTCCTCTGGGCATATAATTAATAGGAGCCTTATCATCTAGTCAAAGTGGGGTAATGTCAAAATTCTGATATGACTGAACTATAAACCCTAAGTTGATATGGCGGAACGGATGGAATCTGCTGAGTTGATGAGTATGATTATTTGAGTGCCTCAAAATGAGGCGATATTGGGTTGTTGGTAAATCTCCTCAAATTAGGTAATTGTGAAATTAACGAATGAAGAATTGGTGGAACCAATGAGATACGGCAAAGTGAATTACTAAGCCATGAAAGAGGTATCATCTGAAGTTGCTACAATACAAGCAAGATGAGATAAGGGAAGGTAAGGTTGTTAATAAGTTTAGAGCGAGCAAAACAGCGAGGATCCGCTGTGTTATCATATTAAATAAAGAGATATAGTGGGAGCAAGTGCTCCATATTTATAAAATAAGTTTATCTCTGTTGTTTCAAGGGCAACGATCCTCATATTGTTGTTCCTATGGCTCAGTTGGTTGAACCCTGCGCAAAATTGCTTATGGAGTATCTCAACAATAAAGCCAATTTTATAACATGGTGATAGTATTCTTGCAGTTGATTTGGGTGCTCCTGAGAAGTAGATGTTACTGAATCCGTTGGTGCCATAGTTTTTAGCTAGAAAATCAGGTGAAAGTTGAGGTTGTTCAAGTGGCCAAAACCATGGGTTCTCCCTTAAGGATGGTCCAGTGGATGTGCTGGTAATTACTCTTCCACACCATATATCCCACAAAGTTGCTAATAAGCAAGAGTGTGCCTAATTTTTGTTACTTGTTGAAATTCAGTTATATCCCATGTGTATCTGTCAAGGCTCCTGGATACAGGAGCCACCGGTAATTTTATGAGCTTGCAGGTCACTCAGGATTTAGACCTGGATCTTGATGCAACGGCCTCAGTATTAAATTTACTGCCAGCTTCAAAGACTCATTATATGGTGAAACACCCATACCATTCTCAGTACATGATGTAAGTTTCAAGCAGGAATCACTCCATTTGGATTGGGAGCAGTTCCTGCTCCACTCACAAAAGGTCAGAGGCTGGCACCTGTGTCTCTCACCAACCAGGGCGATATGTCCCATGTGGTGGATGAGAGATGGGTCACAGCGTAACCCCTGAGGGTTGCGGTGCCTCTCTCAGCGTTACCCTCTGCTGAGCTGGTGGAAAACATTTGGAGGGTTTGCCAGAGATGGTAAAATTGCTCAAAACACCTCAAACCCACTGAGATCCCACCATTCTGTCAATATTACATCTGCCCCCAACAGGTATTGGGTGTAACAGACCAGTTATTTCCAGTAATGGGCAAAGCTATGGGGCAATACCAACTGGGTAATAGTCCATAAAGTTGACAAAACCCCAAATAGTGTTCTGAAAGTCCGCATACCACTATGTTAATGTTGAAACCATCTTGATAATCTTAGGATAATACTTAACTCTAACATTGATCCTTGAACCCAGGTGAGTGCAAATAGAGATTCCCTTTGGTGGCTGAGTTCAGTATCTTGAAAAGGCATTCATTATAGTATATAGTTCAACAAAAAATCAAAATTAAAGGAATTTTTAAAAATAGTTTTATTGAGCCAACTGAGTAAGAACACAGAACTGAGGGATAGATATCTACTCAATTATTTTTTATAGTATGTTAATAGTGATTTATGACTTTTTAAGTCTTGTGAAATTATTAGTCTGCAATAGTTGATGATTGTGATTTTAAAATAGGAAGAAAATATTGGGCTTTGAGTTTAAAATATTTTATAATTATCAATGATCTAAGTAATAAGTGGTGATGATCATCAATTGCCATTACAACAAATTTAGAAATTCTGTTTTTAAACCTGGCAATCTGTTTTTGATCAAGTTAATCAATGATAAAAATGATCAAATTTTGGGTTTTTTTTATAGAATAATTTTGTATGCAAAATGGGTGAATTACTACATTCATTTGAGGATTACTCTGTTTTGGAACCCCTATAAATAGGAGTTTTTCAAGGCCTGCGTTGGAGGGAATCTGACGTTAATTCCAGATTGCTTATTAAGTAGTTTTGGATTTTTGGGGTTTGGATTTTTTTCAGATCCCTTGAAAGTATAAAAGGACCCTTGATTTATTAATAAACTTTGCCCAATTGGGTGTCTTCTTCCTCAAATTATTAGTATTGTTCTTAAATTATTGTTTTTTGTTAATACTAATTCCAATAAATACAAAGTGATGGTCAGGAACATCTTGTACCATTACATGGGGGAAATTAACCCCATCTCCACCAACTGGGTCCAGCTTTATGTGTCTTGGCCTTGGTGTAACCTGCTGACCACCCAAAAGTGCCACCATAGCAAATGCATATGTGGTGGGGTTAGAAAAAAATTCAAGTAAAGAGCCTGGAACAAATTCAATTGGAGTTGCTCCCTGACTCAGAGTCAGTCATAAATTGGGTCCAAAACCCAATCTATCTTGGTTCAACTTTATTCCCGTCTGTATTTGTGCTCATATCTCAATTTTCCCTAGTAAGCTTATAAGCAGCAGTCCTCAACAGGTACCGCTGTCACTCCATTTTTTAGTTTTTCCTCATCTTATATTCAAAAATAAATTCTTTGCAGTAAACAAACAAACCCGGGAAATTTGGTCTCCACTATTTTTAATAAGAAGGGATGTTCCCACTTTTTGGCACCCCCCGGTGGTCTTCATGTCCAGTATTTTTATTTTAACACGTCATTTTGGATGGGTGTGCCCACGGCATTCTGGTTTGGGTTTTGGGCGGTAACTTATCTGGTGTTTCAGGTTGGTCAAAGTATAATTATCAGCACGCTCCATGACACCCGATTTGGCTTCTGTAACCATTTTACCATGGTAACAGATTTGTTATTTTCCCCTCATTCTTATGGTAAATTGGGGGCAGCATTGACAGGTTAGTATTATTTTAAAGCCCAAAATTTTGTCTTTTTTTGGTTCCTAATGCATGTAGAAGATTCCCCTATATTGTTACCTTTTTTACTACCATAGAGGTGGGGTTAATTGTTTCAACTTCCCCCCACTGAGTTGCCACCAGATTTGATTCCAGTTGTTGCACTACAATGATATTTTTATGGAAAAGGACAATTGCCTTCCCCCCCACTC
>JAKSZP010015275.1:0-27827 GCA_022478985.1 Massospora cicadina | reverse complement strand
CTTACCTCCTGCAGCAAAGGAACGCCCTGAATCAAGTCGCCTCCAGGATTTCCTTCGCCTGAGTGGCTTTATAGATGCGCTTCCACCTCCGCGTCTGGCCTAGGTTGCATGACTAGGATCCAGTATGATGGAGGAGCTTTCCAGTCAGCGCCACGAATAGATATGGCACTGATTGGCCCCCTGCTAATTGGCCGCGTCTCCTCTCCCATCTCTCGTGACAACCATCTGAGTGATCACAGGTCACTCACCTTTGTCCTCACCACCAGACTTAGACCGTCGCGTAGGTTCTGGCAGCCAGGGTTGCCCCAGCTCTTCTCAACAACCCCTTCACTAAGGAGAAGCTGTCTATGACCATCCGGGATACTCTCACCTCCCCCCCACCCCACCTGCTTGACCACAAGGCTAGATGGGCGGTGACCAAGGAGGGCATCACCCGCGTTGCTTACAACTGTGCCAAAGCCCAGATGACTGCAGCTCGCGCCAGAGTCAAAAGGGCGGAGGCCAGAATCAGACATTTGGAGCGAAACTGCCAGCCTTCGCCCTCTCTCAGATGGTTGGAAGACTGGGAAGTGGCGCAGGAAGCACTCCGCTTGGAGCTCACACTGCAGGAAGAACGGGCAGCAAACTTACAACATCTCATTACTATGCTCAATGGGAACGCCACACCCACTTCTTCTTTCAGAAACAGAAAGCCCGGTCAACAGCGCAGGATATTACTGCACTGAAGATTGGCACTATAACCACTTCAGATAAGGAAGAAATCACCCAGGAACTACACCGCTTCTACTCCAGCCTCTTCCATGCCACCCAGGTGGACCCATCGGACATCTAAGACTTCCTGTGGCGGGCTCCAGAGCCGCCCATTGACCCACGGGCTGATGAGGCTCTACTGGCGCCTATTTCCATCCAGGAGGTGATGGAAACCCTTCTGAAATCCCCACGGCTTAAAGCCCCAGGCCCAGATGGAATACCCTTCGAGGTGTACCTTCTGGAACCTGCAGTGATAGCCAGAACCCTCCGCGACCTCTTCGCTGCACTCTTGGTAAATGGCGAGGTCATCCCCGACTCCAGAGGCTCAATCACGACCCTCATTTACAAGAAGTCAGACCGTGAGAACCTGGCGAACTGGCGCCCCATAGCGTTGATTAACACAGACCACAAGCTCTTCACAAAGCTTCTGGCCAACTGCATCACCAAATGGGTGTCACCTCGCCTCTCCCCATCCCAGCACGGTTTTATTCCGGGGAGGTCGTTATGGGACAACTATAATGACCTTCACGTGACTTCGACTGCTAACTCTCGTAAGGTGAATGGCTTTGTGGCTCTCCTGGATATGAAGAAAGCATATGATCGGGTATCCTGGAAGTATATTGATGCTTCCCCTGGCCCGCTTCCATCTCCCACCCGCAGCTAGGCGCTGGATATCAGCGCTCTATGATCAGCTCCACACCAGAGTCCTGGCGCCAATGGGTTTTACAGTGGCAGTACCAGTTGGACAAGGTCTCCGGCAAGGGGACCCCCTGAGCCCTATCCTTTTTAACATCACCCTTGACCCCCTCTTGGCCTCCTTACAGGACAAGCTAACAGGGATTCTGGTCCCAGGTAAAGCCCCCACACGTACCATGGCATTTGCAGATGACACTGCCATTGCATTTGGCTGCCCTGGGGATGTTGCCCTCGCTGCTGTGATCATTGAGAGGTACACCAAGGCGTCCAACGCCATGGTCAACACCTCCAATACAACAGTTGTACAGGCCGGCTCCCCCACCTTCCCCCCACCATATGGTATTGAACCTGAGCGCGGTACCTTCCGTCACCTGGGCGTTCTCATCAACCAACAAGGAGTTGCGCTAAAAGACATTGAGGACTTGCTCCTTGCAGCAGTTAACTCCAGGATTGCCAGCTGGAACCGGCGGCACATCACCCCTAGGGTCGAGCTCTGATGGCCAATGTGTTCCTCCTCTCCAAAGTCTGGTTCCTAGCGCACGTCTGCCCATTCACAGATGCCTTTTATACGCGGCTCAATGTACTCCTCCGCTGTTGGATCTGGGGCTCAAACCATCCACCAATGGCCCTCTCAACCATTGCCTGACCCTGCAATGAAGGGGGCCTAGGGCTTCTTGACACGCGATCCCACGCCACCACAATCTTCCTGAAGTTCCTATGGCCGATTGTCTGCTGGGACGCGACCTCCATGCCCCAATGGGCGCCCGCCCTCCGCCAGTCAGTGTCAGCAGCTCTGGGTCTTCCTAGAGCATCTCTGACCTCATTAGGGGAGTGGCTTACAAACCACCCAGGCCATCGCCTAAAACCATCCTCATCCCCCTACTGGAACCAGGCTCTCCTTGCCCTGAAACGAGTAAGCGCGCGGATCCACCATGCCTTCTCATACAGAAGGGAAGGCCCTGGCCTCAGCCCCCATCGCCATGCAATTGTGCACAATGGACAAGTTGTCACAACTCGCCTCAACCCCCAAGATCGTTCTCCCATCCGCCCAAGACTCCTTGAGCTCCTCCCTCCCTCCGTGAGATTTGACCTTAGGGATTGTGGAAGGACGTCTATCACCCCATCCTGTCAGCAAAGGTGTCCAACACCTTATGGAGGGTGCTCCACTGTTCATACAGGACAGGGGACCGGACTGGCCCTACCTTCCAGCACCGAAGCTGCCCCCACTGTGTGGAGCCTATTGACTCCCACCTCCATCATTTTTTCACCTGTCCAGGTGTCGCCGCATTTTGGCCAAAGGCTTGCGCGCTCCTCCATGCTCAGCCCTAGTCTGGACACCCTGTGCAAGACCTCATGTTTGAGCAGACATTTCCTGGTTGCCACCGACCCCTCTGTGCCCTCGCCTATGCCACAGCCATCTGGACCATCCATAACTCCTTCCTTCGTGCCGCCTTTGACCAGCAGGTGTGGACCCTTCCACACATGATCACCCACTTTCAGGTACACTTTGAGATGGCCCTGAAGGTCTGCACTATGTCGCCAACCCTCCCCCTCTCAGTTGTCACTGCAGCACAGCTCTGGCGCACAAACCCCCCTCCCTTTCTCGATGCCTCCTCCCTCCCCTTCCCCTCGCCTCAGGCTCTTAGGAGCCCAGGCGTAATTCAATAAACATTGATGAATCCCCCCCTCAGGTTGGGACCATCTAGTACTAAAAAAAATAAACAAAACAAAAATACTGTGGTGAGCAACACAGAGACCACGATGAATGGCTAAAGCACCCAGTTAATTCTCAGAGCCCTACATAAATAATTCTCTTGCATATATAGTAAAAAGGTTAATTGACTAATGTCAAGAGAGTATATGTAACCTTCATGTTCCCGAGAGGTGATGCAGAATGCACAGCCACACAATAATAGAACAATCACTAACAACAAAGGGAATAGGGCATCTGGAAGTTGCCAATGCAAAGGGGACTTAAGGACAGGGTGTACAGAATTGGTCAAGTAGTTAAATACACTAAAGATTTTTAGAACTTGTTTGGACCCCAGGGAGAAATCCATACCAATAGAAGATTGGTGTCAGGGTTCTTGGGCGCCTTTATTGAGAGGGTAACTAGCTTTCCCAGGTGTGAACCAGAGTCCGTTGTTATTCTAGACAAAAAAAAACCCATATTGTTAGAAACCTCCTCAGGGAGGTCTGAAACAGGTTAGACCAAGGGACCATCTAAAAAATTATAATGAAAGTAGTTTTATTAAGGCCAAGTCAATAACAAAGAAGGTTGTTTTTAAAACACCTATCATAAAGGATTGGGGTATAAATTTGATCAGGTGATGCACTTCACCCAATCCAACAATTAAGTGCAAACAACCATTCTTTGTGGTATTATAGCTCAAGTATGCTAGTTGTCAGGCATTAATCCTCTACTAGTTAAGCATGTCCCGGTGGTGAATATTTTAATATTACTAAAAATTCCCATTCTAACTATCAGTGGAATAGCCCTTATTGGAGTAATGATTTTATTTTAGCCTTAGCAACAGAGCCTGGATGTTGTTGATATGGCTACCCCAAACCTCCTTCAGAATAGGTGTATTTACTTGGAAGTTTGCCCATGCACTAACTTGAATTTAGCGCTGCCTCCTAAGAGAAAATAACGCTCTTTTATAACCTGAAGGGGGTTCCAAATGGTGAAGATATTATATCCACCAATCAACAACTAGGACATCTTAAACAGCTGAAATGAAAGTATTTATTAAGATGCCTGATTGCATGATATATAAAATCATTACTGTATATATTATAATACCTTTTGTTGACCAATCACCTAAAGTAAAGTCATGTTGCTATGAAAAAGATTTTTTGAAAGTTCTTATAGGTTGTATTGCCATTTCACTAAATCTTGCTACCCAATGCCTATACTGTACCTTGTTTGCACCTCACTATTAGCCTCCAAGTGCCTTAAGTACTCAGGGACACTATTTAGATAAACTATCGTTTGTTTTACTGATCAAAATGATAATATATTCATATATTTACATTAGAAGAATACACTTATTGTGGTCTACCTTTACCCAAAATCATAAACATCTGTCAAGAGCTTTAATACCCCAGCATCTGCTAAATTTTTGAAATTCTGTGCCCAAAAGCACCTGTGAGCAATGAGTGCCAGGATTCTAAAACTCATACTCAGGTGATTGACTGCAATTGGATTTTGCTCAAATATGGCAATATGGTAAACTGAATGGAATTTAAGCCCCATTTTCTCAGCATATGTAAAATACCATCATAATTTAGTAAATAACTAGTGCACTGCAAAGCAAGTATGTAATACCCTGTGTCCATCATGCGCATCCCCAGACCCAACTTGAGCATGTTTTTCCTTCCACAGCGTTAGTCCAGGGTGTGCTTCAGTCATGCAGGTTAATTGGCTTGATCCTCTGGACTCTTTACGCTCTGTCATATTATTACAATCTGCCTCTACTATTATGGCATTCAACTATGACAGTGTCTTTGCCTATTAGGCTAACCTTTAAGATTATGACACTTAAAGCATTGTTAATGCTCAGCAAGCCAATAAACCCTTGTTGGCTGGAAACAAATTCTGATCAGTTTACACAACTTGATATAATTATTAATTGTTACATTAATAATTGAACCACATGTAAACATTGTCATGGATCTTCCACAATGGAATATAAGTAACCAAACAGAATCAAATCCTATAAAATTAGTTAACATTTTATAAGGAATTAAAACAAACAATATTTACCTTATTAAATTATAACTCTCACATATGTTATAGGCTTTCTAAATCAACCCCATCATATAGAGCAGATAATATTACAATTTCTTGAGTTGGATGATGTGGACATTCCAAAAATCCCAACGAATGTTAAACTAGTAGAACCAAGATGCTGATAAGCCTGAATTGTAAGGATCCCGGCGTCCCCATAGAATTAAATTGGCTGGTTCACTCCTTTTGGTCTAAGAAGAGGAATGTCCCTGATTCTTCCCTTGGAGAGATTGTCAGATTTTGGGCACGCTCTTGATGAATTTGGGTTTCTACTGATGTCCCTCAACTTGATGTTATGAAAAGGCAATAAAACTGAAGAGGGATAATTTTTCCAGGAAATTAGATTTGGCTGAAGCCTATGTGAGAATATAGCAAAGAATCTGCAATTTATCTGGGCATAATTAGGTAGATTGAGGCTGAAGTCCTGATAGGAAAATCAGCCCTGAAACTGATTTGACATTGATCTCTCTAGAGAAAAAAATTTTGTTAAGAAGTTAGCTAGATTCTGTGCTTCTAGAACCCTGATGGAAACAAAAAAATTGGCAGCAAGAACCACAAATCAAGGCACCCGCAATATGCAAGCCAAGCCATGATGCAACAAGTCCTGGCACTTTAGTAAGATTTGAGCGTCCAGTTGTCAGAAATGTTCCTAAGTCCCCACCCCTCACTTCCCTTTAATTATAAAAGACCAGTGCTCTGCTGATGGCAGAGTTTTTGGTTATTTTGTATATCCTTAATAAACCATTAATTTTATAAAAATTCTTTGACTCTTTTTTTAAGAATTTCAGCTAATCTGGCGATCTATAAGGAACTACCCAACCAATGGAGGGTCCACGCTCATTTGTATCAGTAATGATGATGGCCATCACATTGGTAATCTCTGCTATTGCATCTCTCAGCACGGAAACCCTTGGGCATCAAACCCTGCGAGCTTTATAAGATGGACCAATCCAAAAAAAACTATTGAGAATCTTCAAACAAACAGAACGACCAAACGCTCAACCTATCTGTCCAAATCATTAAAAAGATGAACATGAAGATTTGGTAGTTGCACCTTGGGGAGACTCTGCTGGAATTAAACCTAATAAAATGTTGCTACTCACCAGTACCAAGTACATGTTCAAAAGTATTGGGAATACGGCCCAAAATTAACTCAAGTAGAATTGATTGACCCATTACTTAATTAAATTCGCCCCATTCAGGGGGAAAACGGGAATAATAATTTGGCAGATGCTACTCAAAGTGAAATGGCTGGAATCAAATCTGATGAGACATTTATTGCTGCACGTTACAGGTGTGTGTTCAGCCAAGTCAGGAATTCCACTCAAATGGAAAACACCAATGGATGGAACGATCCCCTTTCACCAATCTTGGCAGTTTGACTCTCATACTTGAAGCGTGGTCAAGTTTACTTCCAATAATCAGTTTACTTTCTCAGAGCAGGAATGATGTTCATAGACCAGTGCTTTTCACACTTGTCCCCACATGGTCTTTAATTGCATATTATCAGACTGGTGATGCATTGCAAACTATGGATTCATTCTTGGGTATTGGAGAACCCCCAATGAAAGCCTAGTCTTTCTTTAGTATGTCAATTGTCTGACATAAAGACTATAATAAGAAACCTAGTTGCAATGTCTTTACTCTGACGTAAGGCAATGGAGACAACATAATTAAAGTAATTTAAATTACTAGGCCTCGTGGCCTAAGTAAGTTGATACAAATTAGTAATTTAAGGTTTAGCGCTATTGTAAATGCAAGGAATTGATTTTACTATCCATAATACCTTCAACTGGCAATGGTTGCTGATACTGATCATTGTAACAATTCTGTCAGCGTTTTGGTCTTACAAAGGTTGATAAGTAAATTAGGTTTGTAGAACAACATTTGCATAGTGAGCTGATCAATCAAAAAATTTTAAGATTAATAGTTATATATGAATTAAATCTCTCTTTCGCTTCAATAACTAAATTGAAGCCAAATTCAGATTTTTTATAAAAAATATAAAGAATGACTGCTTGATCGAGCCAAAACTAACTGTTGTTGATGCATTTGATGCATGCTGCCCTGTCTTGGGGTGGTGGTGCACCACCATCTGGCATCTTTCATCCACCACTGAAGCGCGCCCAGGATGACTCTGCTAGCCATCCCAACGCTACTGGGCGTTATGTTCCCCCTCAGGACTTGGCCCAGCACCTTGCAAGCTCCCAGGTGGTGCTACGAAGCCCTTTTGATGCTCCCACAGAGCAATTTGCATTTTAGCCTCCAGGTTGAATAGGTGAATCTTTTCCCATATATGAGCACGGCATCACTGAGATGGCCATGGCGGTTTTTAAACCCACCAGTTTCATTGATTTCCACCCCTTTAAGGTGCACTTCAACCTCAGCTTCCACTTAGAAGCTGATGCAGCAGCAGTATCTAAGCTGCAAATTGTTTTTAAAAAATCTGATTCCCACCATTTGCACATGGCTCCTGGATGAGGCCACTTTGATGTCCAGTTTTCTGGGTTGCCCTCTCATCTCTCCTAAGAATGCCTCTTCCATGAGCTCATGGAGGGTTTGGCCATTTATGGTCAGAACCTGTGTTGCAGTTTATGGTTCCTGATGGGGCGGATCATTTGGTAGGGTCTCACGCCTTTGCAACGTCCACTCATTTATTGCAATTCCCACCTCATAATCTCCCCACACCGTGATCAGATCCGCCTCTGATCACCCATTCTGGGCGTGCATTGAAAATGGCCGCGCAATTTTCCCCTTGTGCTTCAAATTTGATCATTCAAAGTGCAAGTGCCCCAAGGCTATCGCTTCTCCGCTTCTGCCATTCCACCTTCTGGTATTGAGTTGGCGGCTGCTTCGCCCCAATACTTCTAATGGGTCTTGATACTCCTGCCCCATCCTTGAGGATATTTGGGTGCAGTTTAAAAGTGGTGCCCAATCAAAATTTGAGCTTTAAAAATTTTAGAAATAATCTGACCAGATTACTGAATCTTGAGTCATTAGCTGAACCAGTTTCAAATGAGCTGCCATGGTCTACTATCTGCAACCAATCAGCTCCGTCTTACTCCAGTTATGGTGGCTGGCCCAGTGTTGGCTGAGCTAAATCTATTTGAGGCTCCTGAATGGATTGATTAGGATGAAGGGCTATATCATGTGAAGCTGGATTTCTTTGGAGGAGTTTTTCATTGACCCTTCTGATTCATGTCCCCGCTGTTTTCGCCCTGAAACAGGTTTCCAGTTTATAAAAATATTAATAAGATGGCAGTTGAGGCTGCAGCTGCCCCTGCTAACACCTTACTTTGCCAGCATCTTCATGGGGCGATGGAGCCCCTTGTTGAGGGTATTTTTATCCCCAATTTCCCCACAATTTTGAGGATCATGCGAAGTATTAAATTAAGGAGCTTGCTTTTGGTGTAAGCCGTGCCTGCATTGATGCAGAAGAACCCTCTTTTTTTAACCCCAATTATCCTAAAACCTTCAGGTCATCAAGTAATTCACTCGTGTGCCTGCTCTCATCACTTTAACTGAGCATCAACTTGCTCAATATGTTGAGGAACTGGGAACCACTGGCCTCATAGTTGAAAAAACCCCATAACTATACCTCCTTATACCACATGTAGCTGATGATCCTACACCAATGTTGTCTGCCATGGTCTGCCGCTAAAGTGGGCGCTGGAAAAAAGTTTCCCCAAATCTTCTTCACCATCTGACATGGCTTCCTAGGCTGTTTGCTGAGGTGCCATATTAGGAATTTTCTATTCTAATAATCCCTTTGTTTGGCCCATTTCCAAATAAATATGCATGGCGGCTCCCCCTCCTGGGTTGGAAACCACTAGTGCTTAAAATAGTTATATATGAACTAAGCTAATATAATTTTGTTCATATAGTTGGTAGTCCACATTGCAACGCCTATCTAACAGCCAAAGCAGTCTTTACACCAAGCCCATGGTTTTTTGAGGCTAAAGGGAAGTTTTTGCACCATGGAGGGGGTGTACTTGGCGGGTGGTGCTTCAGGGCTGGCTGGGAATGAAAGGCTTGTGGTCTGATCATCACAAAACCACACTTGCAGTTGGAGGATATTCTTGCAGACAAAGGAGATCATCTTAAGGCAAATTCGACTTGAGAGTGGAGTTGGCATGTGGCATGATAACTTTAATCCTTCACAGGGAATCAAACCCAGCTCTCATCCACAGTGTGGGTGATATCCCCTTTGTTTTGAAGTGGTGCAGTGGTGGGCTGGTTGATCCCTTTCTTTGAAAGGGAAAGCCATGTGATCCATATGCAGATGAATCACTTTAAGACTTACAAAAAAGTTCATTGTTCAATACAACCATCCCAAAACTCAAAACCATCCTTCCCCACAATATTTTATAGCATATAATCAGAATGACAGTGCCTTGTGTGTTATAGTTACTATTGTTGTGCTCAAGTACCCTCAATTGTAGTCCAGTTTCCTTGGCATATTTTTTTGGTATGACACTTAACTAAAGAATTTTTATTTCTTAAATATTTTACTATAATATTTAATCAAATATAAAAAGGGGGCTTAAAAATTGGAGGCATGATTATTAAAGGTATAAATATCTTTAAAGAGTATTAATTTTTCTTAATTAGCAGTTAGATAGGGAACTATAGATACTAGCTGTTTTTTAGTACTAGATGGTCCCATAGATACTAGCTGTTGGACAATTAAAAGTCCAATACTGCAAAAAGCGTGTTTTAGAAGTGAATATGGAAAATCTTGGCCAAAAGACCCTGGCTGATTCTTAGTGGAACCCCTCAAATCAAGATAATCCTTTTTGCTCACTCTCCTCAGCCAAAATTCTCAATTGTTAATAGTCAGGTTGCACTGACTTTACGGCGGAATCAGAAAAGTCATTCTGAGGTTCCACCATCTGACTGGCTAAAATATTACATCTTTACCCCACGTGTTTGTCTTGCCCACTATTAACCCACCATCTGCTCTTGCGTTAAAGTGAGGCAAATCTTGAGAGATTCAATAGGTTGAAAGTTAATATTTTTTAATTAAGCAACTCCCCGTTTGTAATAAATTTCTTATCCCCCTCACTTTGAGCCTTAAACTGCTTTAATTACTAAGCAGCAAGAGATTAATGAGATTTGCTCTTTTACCCCCAAGTTCAACTTAAAAAATAAAAAAACCCACATTTATATTATTATTAAAATATCATGTTTTAAATTTAAGTGATAAGCTAATAAAGAATTAATATTTTTAAGTAACTTGCTTTTTTTAAAAAAAAGAAAATAAGTAAAAGGTAAATTAAGAAAGTAAAAAATATAAAGTAAAAAAACAAAAATCAAATAAAGAAGTTGAACAAAAAAAATAATCTCTTTGCCAAATAATTAGTTTAAAAATTTATTTACGTATGACTGCAAGAAAAAAAATGCATGCGCATTTTCATGCAATCATATGTACAATCTATATTTTTATATATTATATATAAGTTTAAGTAAACTAGGTATACTTATAATATATATTATATATTATAAGTATACCTATATATTGCAATGTTATACATATAAAGGGTGGTTAGCCTGGCAGGGTAATTTCTGATTCCACTCTAGTTCAGGTTTTGTTCAATACAAGTTTGAAACCTGTACTGGCTAGAAAAATTCTTAGTGTGATATATTTGTCCCAAGGTCAACCCACCACAAATACTTTTTTAATATTATACATATATAATATTATAAACATTATATTTTAGATTTTATTTGGGGTAGGCCAACCATGGGATGGATACTTCCAAAAAACACCAACAATAAAATACTGAGAAACAAAGGGGCACCCTAGAGGAGTCAAAGCTACTTCATGTTGCCAGCAGGACTGCCAGTGGAAGGAAGAGGGAAAGTGACAGGGAAGGTTTGGGCCAAAACTGAACATGAATAAAGGAAAGGATCTGACGAGAGGAACCAGATGGGAACCAGGATGACACTAACTGGCATTGGTGGGATGGCAGGTGTCCAAACAACCAATCTTGAAAGTGGTCTGTGAGGTGATAGTGGAAGAGATGCACAGCTTCATGGAGGGTTGGGGTAGTGCCAGATAGTGCGTCAAGGACAATAGCGTGTATTGTCAATAGTGCTATTGCAGCAATTAAGGCATGGAGTGAAGGGAGGATAGGGGAGGTCATGGAAAAGGCAAAGATATTTTTTAGACAGGCTGAAAGTCTGTACTTGCTCCTGGCAAAAGAGGTGTATAAAATTCCACCAGATCGCCTGTGATGGTGGGCAATCTTCCAAGCAATGAACTAATGACCCATATTGACCGCATACAATGCATGCAGATTGAGAGGCATTGGATCGCTCAGCAGTGTGGTACACCTTTATCAGCATCTTCACAAATGGGCTCAAATATGTGAGAGTAAAAGAGGATGGTGTGTACTGTCAAATGTCCTTTGGGTCTCCAAAGAGTATGGGATATCAAGCTTGTCAAGATAGTCCACATGGGCAATGAAGTAAGGACATTGGGGTACCATGTTGTTCAAAACGGCTTGCCCACAGACTTCTTGTTTGAAACGGGGAGTAGGGTGACCCTTCTGGGAGGTGTGTCCACTGATGTTGATTCTCCACTCAGCGCTCCGCATGGAGAGGAGAATACATTTGAAGTTTGTTTGAGTCCTATATGGGCCCATGACAGAGGTATGAGAGGCAAGATAGTTTAGCAGATAATGGAGTGGGTTGGATTGTGGAGGCCAAGGGCGCGGGAAAAATTGGAGTGGGCCGTGCATGACCAGTGCTGGTTGGGGGTGTGTGGTTGGTGACTTTAGCGATCCAGGTGCCAAGTAACTTGGAGGCATGGGCCTTGAGGTTGAGAAAGCCCATACCACCACTATGGCGAGGGCCAAACATGACATCCAGGCGCACAGGGGGAGGACGGCATAACCAAAGTTACCCTTGTAGGAGGGCATATAAAGATGTGAATAAAGAGGGGGAAAGGCGATGGTGTGGGCCACAAACCGGACTTTGGACAGGAGCATAGAGTTTTCAAGCACAAACTGGCCTGGGAGGTAGTATGGTGGGCTCTTAGAGAAGCAATGCGCTTTGTGACATTGTCAAGGATGTAGTGCTCCATTACTGACGAGGTGTACCCTCTTGCCTCCAGCCACACTCCTAAATGGCGCACCAGATCAGCAGTGGGTCTTGGCAAAAAGGGAACACAAGCGGGGTGGTATGGGATAGGCAGGGCAAGCGAAACTGTGAGCTAGCTTCTGAATCAAGTAAGTTATGGGGTGCTGGTTGTCACGATGCAGCTAAAAAGAACTAGACTGGGCTCCCAGTCAGGGTGCGCGAGCACCCAGTGGAGGGCCCAGAATGCCAGAGGCATAGTGGTCCAAGCGACCTTGATAAGTGGGGATTTATGGGACACATGGGGAAAGCAAACGTTCAATAACATATTAAAGGCCCCAAGGCAAACCAGATGGTTGCATTGGGGGCAACCGTAAGTCTTATAGGGGCAACCCCCAAGGGCGGGGGAGGCAGGGAGGACAATGACTACTCCAGGGATCGCAGTTGCTAGCCTTCAGAACTCAAAGATAGGCTTGTACACCAGCGGGAGGCGGCACAGAGACCGCCATGTTGTTAGAAATGTGGGTAGAAGTGGAGCAAACCCCATAGGAGGGGCTGGAACTGAGTTTCCCCAAAGGGGAACACTCTAAGTCCCGCTGGTGAGCTGGACCTGCAGTGGCAGGGGCGGCTATTGGAGCCAAACCCATGCGCGGCAGGCTGGGGATGCCTTGAGACCGCTCCCCCTGGGGAGTAGACTTGGCGGACTTGACGTCCTAATAAATGGAAGGGGCTCCATTTAATGGATGCGAAGGAATGAATGGAACAGTGGGCTCGCCTTTGGGGGTGGGCCAGATTATTGTGTCAACAATCTGCTGCTGCATGGCGGGATTAAGTGACCGGATAATCCAGTCTGCAGAAATCAGGAAAAGAATCTGGGCGATGGTGCACTTCATCAGATCAAATGATGGAATTGTGGTTAAAGTTGTGTTAAAAGCGGGTGGAGTCCATGGCAAACTAAGTGGATTCTTCAGATTTTATTTTGACAAAGGCTAAAAAGAATGAACTGACAACTGCCCTCAGTGGGGCCAGTTGCCTTTTAAATGGTTCAATAAGCATGGGGAAGTATTGGGGGATTGGTTATTTGGGGAATAGGGAGGGGATTTGGTTGGCTGGCTCGGAGAGGGGATGAAAGGTGGCGCCCAATTTGGCTGAAGCTTGGAAAATTTTTACAAATTTTCCCAACTTCTTGCGACCAAGCCAAATTGATGCTGCCAATCTGGATCCTGATGTCTTGACTCAGCCAATTTGCATGGCTTGGGCATTTCAGATTTGTCTCAGAAAGCAGGGGTCCATGGATCAGGTTCATTGTGATTCAGTCCAATCCCACGATTGGGTGGTTCATACAATATGAACCTCCTAGAACTGCCTCGGAACATCAGACCCAATGATCTGAGCCATTTGCACCTGGGTTTTTGATCTGAGCTGTGTTCTGATCTGGCTCCTGAACTTGACCGGCCTGGACCAGCCCCCCCAGTCCAGAAATTACTGGCCAGGCTCTGACACTGGTAATTGCAATTTCCCCAATTCTTTGCTATGGCTGGCCTGAGGAGTGGGTGGCCTCCAGACCCCCTCCAAGCCCCCTGACGTGAACCACCTCCCTGCAGACCCCCTCTATCAATCCTACCAGAATTGAAGAGGAGGGAAGGGGTGGGAGTGGGATGGCTTTGGGGAGAAAAGCCGTTACTGAGCGCTCATTTATCACGTGGTAAGGTCACCCAGCTGTGACAGAGGGTCCACAGGAGCCTTGGGTCCACTCTTCATCTGGAAAGGGTGCTGAACCTTATCCAGCTTCAAAGACTGGTCCCCAAGACTTACACTGGTGACCAGAGGGCTTGGTACTGGCCAAGGAAAATGATTTCAGTTTTAGAGGCATTAAGTGCAGTGTTACTGACCCTGGAGTAATCCTGGATAGTTGCCTCCAGCACGCATGCATCATGGAGTTTAGACACCCCAACCACACAATCGTCAGCAAATGCCAGCATCCTAACAGGTGTTTGGCCGTTCACATGGACACCAGAAAGGCGTGCATTTACATTATGTAAAAGTGGGTGAGGCTGAAGTTGTACAAGCGTGGGCTTAGAGGGTCCCCTTGGCGAAGACCCCTTTGTGGGTGAGCCACATTATTAAGTAAACCAGAGCCACGCACAGCCATTGTGGCAGATTCCGTGAGCAAAATCACCCAATTAATGAACTGGTGGGGAGGTGAAGTTGTGAATGCAGGCTTTGAGTTAACTCCAGTAGACCCTATCATAGGCTTTTTTCTGGTCTAATAACAGAAGAGCCTCAGTAGCCATAGATTGGCAGACGTTGGCTATAATGTTTATATTGTTCCATATAGACCGCTTGGAGAAAACCAAATTGCTCAGAGGAGATTAAATCAGAGGCAACTTCTTCTAGGCGGTTGTCCATAATTTTAGTAAATAACTTAGTATCTGTATTAGTAAGTGATATGGGGCGCCAGTTTGCCCTGATAAGCTTATCCCCTTTCTTATACAGTGCTATCATTTAGGCCTCCTGGCCCTCATGAAAGAGGCGCATTTCTAAGAACACTTGTTCATTGAGGCAAGCAACAAAGAGGGGAAATAATTAAAATATCTACTGTAGAACTAATACATAATCTCATCAGACCTGGGCACTTCCTGTGCGTTGCATCTCGAATGGCATATCAGAGTTCATCCTGAATAATTAAATTCATCAACTCTTAAGGGGAGGATATCCCAGTAGTAAAATAGGGACCTCTACCGCTGCCTCCCCAAGTTCAATTCTGATAGAGGAACTTTGGGTAGGGGACGACTATGACTGTGTTGGCGTTGCGCACCAATGCCCCAAACTGAGATAGCGAATAGCAAAGGCAGTCCATGGAGTTCCTGGCCCATCATACGCCGCGCATGGAGGTTTTCCGGATTTTATTCTCCTTCCCCATTCATTCACTTTGCCCTCAATTGGTGTGGTATCATCCCCAGGTCAGCCCACCTCGAATAAAATTTAAATTTAGATTCATCAACTCTTGGTATTGGGAAATGGTGCGGATATGTGTGCCATTGAGAAACTCATCAATTTTGGCTGGTCAACTGGATTGGATTGATACAATTTGGAGTAAAAGTTTCAAACTTTAATTTCCACTTTATCTGGAGTTTCTGCAATGGAGAGGTCCAGATACCTCACCTGTGTGCAGGCCAAGCTCTGTCACGGTGTGAAAAATTTGTGGGAAATTTAGGCATAGCACATATCACCTGCCATAATACTTTTTGCCTTGAACTGAACAAAAACATGATGTTTGTCTTGGCTTACCAGTGCTTTGAGACGAGCAGACACTTCTGCCCAATTATGACCCCAAGCTGGGCTATAGCCTGCAGCAGGGACATTAGACTTCTGGTGGTCCACTTCTGCAAGCGTGCACTTAATGACTTCCAAGGAGGCCAGTGATCAACGTGATGAGAGGTGGCATGCCTGATTGATGGTGTTTTCTTAGGCTGACCAGGTAGAAAAGTGAGTCCGCACAGAATTGTGTGTAAAACTCCAGTGCCAAAGATTTGGTGCTACTTATGAAGAAAACCTGGATGATGTGACCTTGTCCGGAGAAAGTTTGCATCACTTTGGCTCCTGCGCCGCTGATTGTGATAAAGTGAAGGATATCAGTATCAGCTTGTAATTGAAAATTCCGATTTTTGTCATTGTAAAGTCTGCAATCTGGTGATGAAAGTTCCATGGAGCAATAATAAGGTCAATGCGGGACATAGACCTCATCTGGCCATTGTGCACATGGGGATGGGACATATTGGGTAGCAACGGTGCATGCTTGGGGAGGGTATCAAATAGCCAAAAGGTGGCTTTTAGAACGCGTAGTTATTTGTGCCCCTGCAGGGAGGTAGGCGTTTAAGACCAGCGGTCAGTTGATGGGTAGGCCCAGCAGTTCAGGTCGCCCACCACAAATGGATCAGGTAAAAGCAGGATGGAATTTAAGCTGAGAGGAAACCCTGGGGAGCCCGTGCATAGGTCTGGGCATAAATGTTAACAATTGGATGAATTTCATTATCCCATTAGAAGGACATGACCAGCACACAACCATTGAGATAAGTTTTTAGATATAAATTTAAAGCTATGGGTCATGCATATAAGCACCCTGCAGTGTAGTGACCAAAAGGAAAGGGAGGGAAGGATCATGGTTGCCCATGTGTCCTCGGCACTGTGTGGACAGTGGGATTCCTGAATGGCCAGGATGTCTAAAGGTATTTTTATATAACTGAGGCAAGCTGACCAGGGGACAGACATTACTAAAAGAAAGAAAGAAACAACATGAAACCTGAACAGGGTCAACTCCATCAAAGAAAGTTTTTCCACCTCTGGATTGGGACTCAAATTTTTCTGGTTACGTCATGGGTAAGGTTTTCATGTTATTAGACCTACTAACCGCCAATAGCTTCCTTTAGCTGGCACCCTGATCGATGTGCGAAGGGTGGGAATCAAACCTGCAACCTTCAGGTTGGTAGCCATATGCCCTTACTGACTCGCCTTCCACCCCCTAGGATGTCTAAAGGTAAATTTATTAAAAAACTCAGTTTCCTAGCCCAGGACGGCGAGGCCTTGAATCCAGCAATGTTCAATGTCCCTATTTGAAGGAGCCCCCATTGCACCTTAATTGCAATGAGAAGGGCCCCCTTGCCCTTCCTGCGCTGCTATCTCAGTAACTGTGTTGGACTGTGACCATGTTTTTGGCGCTGTGTACAAGTCTTTGAGGTTATCCTTTGCTTTGTTTTTAGATTCAGGTTTGGTGTTTTTGATATGGGTCAATTTTTCAGTTTGTTGTGTTCCTGCGGTGCACCATCAGAGGTCAACAAAAACTTGGGAGAATAGTTCAGGGGAATCAGTTTCAATTGGTGCATAGTAACTTTGCATGGGGTAATTTAACTTAAACATTTTTCCGCAGGTTGGTGGGCCCAATCTGATTGGTGATTAGATTGTCAAGTTGTTCTGATTCAAATGACTTGATGTTAGCTTGGGTCTGGAAGGTGGGATCACAGATGCTGCCAACACCACTGCCAACACCACTGCCTTGGCCGCTGCTCTATGGGCCTGTTTTGACATTTTGCGCTCTTTTGGGGACACAGGTTTTACCTGAATGCAACACCCCTGCGCACCCCATGGGAAGGTGGCACCAGGTGTCAATGGCTGGTTTGTAATGGGAGTTGGCGCTTCCCATTGTGTCAGGGAGAATTTTGTTTTGAGTGATGCCCTCACTGGAAGGGCAGGTGTGCGCCTTATGGCCAAATGAACGACGAAAGGTGCAGATAGGGGGTGTTCTATCCACCCATGATGTGGAACAGGCAGGATTCCTTCCCACCAATATTTAAAACAGTGGTGTGGGGAATTTGGGTTAAGTTATCTGTGATGACCATGAATGGGGTAACCACTGCAATTGCATTGCCAGTGAACAGCTCCAGCATAAGCGTGAAGCACTGTATTTCAAAAGAGTGAAGTTCCTCATAGCTTCTAAGCCCAACTGGGAGGTGGTTCTTCAGCACTACACGCTTCATTGTTGTGAGGAGTAAGTCAAAAGTGACAAATATCTGGCTGGATTTAGTCCAACGCATGTGCTTCATTTCAATCACCCGTTGACCATCTGAGAGATCAACCACCACATGCACCTATTCAGTGGCGTCTACTGCTTGCACAGATTCAAACCCAATATCCAACCATCCATGGGTCATAGATTGCAGTGCAACATATACAGCAGCTGGGAAGTTTTTGTGCACATCACCACAAAACTTTTCCCAAAGTGCCATTAAGTTATTATCCAGAAAAACTCAAACCCCATGCTCCACTGATAACAGGGGCTGGGAATGTAAAGTTTTGATGACCTGGTTGCATTTTGCTTGCCAGGCTAAAATCTCCAGTGAAATATTCACCACTGTTCTCTTTTATCTTGGCCACTGGTGTCATCAGGGCGTTTACAAACTTTGGACAGTGCTAATACTGACCCTGTGTCCTTCACTACTCTTAACCAACCTTTACCTGATGTTAGGTGCACACTCATCTCCTCATGTTGATCATCAAACTTACCTAGTCTTGAATCAAATCAGTTTTAATTAGTGACTGCAATGAGAAAGAAAAATATTATATATATTATATATATTATATATATATATATACATAATTTTTATGACTGTATGTAAGCGAGCCTGCCTTGCTTTTTTTGCAGTCATACATGAGTAAAAAAATTAATTACTTGGCAAGTAAAATTGATTTTTATTTCTTTATGTGCCTTTTTTGTTTAATTTTTGTTTTTTACTTTATATTTTTTACTTTTTATTTTATAACTTTTTATTAGATTCTCTCTTTAAGAAAAGTAAGTCTTCAAAAAATTTAATTTTTATTTTCATTTTCTGCTTTTTAGTCATATTTTTAGTTAAATTACTATTATATATTGCATAAATTAAATTAATAGGTTAATTTGGTTTTCCAAGATTACGTTATATATTAAAATTGCTCATATGTTTATAAGCTATAACAAATTTTTATTTAAAGTTTTACTGTGCATAGTAATCAATTAGTGAAGTTTTTGGTTATTGAAATACAATTGTAAAAAACAAAGCTTTTTTTGTCACTTATATAAATTTTTTAGATTTTTTGTTAATAAATTAAGTTGATTTTAACCAATTGGGTGGTGTTTTTGTTGATTTGAAAAAGCTCATTTGAGGTCTGGCTGAATTTTTGGTGGTATGTTATTTGATTTAATTACTTTATTTTTTGATTTAGGATTGCTTTTATAAATTTAATTACTTCTTAAACTTAAGGGTAGCCATCTGCCATTATAAAAGCTAACAAGATAAACCTAAGCAATGCTTGGGAAAAACGCTTTTGAGCTTTTATATAACCAACAACCAAAGAACACCAACAACTTACCAAAACCAATTAATTTTCAAATATCTTTAATCACTAACCACTTATTAAAACTTATCAAGCGCATTAATCACCTTGACCTACCAACCTCTTGACAAAACTGTTGAAACTATTGAATCAACTTGATATCAAACTGCTTAGCCTAAACTTTATTTAACTAAGGCAAACCAACCAGGGGATGGACATTACTGATGCTCAAATGAGCTAAAACTTAAAATTAAAATAAATAAAGTCAAAATGAGATATACAGATCTGCTCAAACTGATGCAAAATTTAAACAAAACACACCAACCAAGTTGGAAGTGGAAACTGCTATACATCCATGGCGGTGGGTGAAGGGGGATCAGGAGGCTCTTTTTCCTCATCTGTTGTGGACATGTAGCGGCACAAAGCTGATAGCAAGGGTGTGGGCGCATCATGGAAATGGGGGTTAAGATAACAAAGTGGTTCTTACAACTCAATGTGTGTAATGAGGAGGGTGAAATATAGTCTGCAAGTGCTTTTTCCACCTCAAGGTTTATTTTAGGTAGGGCGGCGATGGTTGCAAGGTTGTTGTGGGTAATGCAGGTATTTGGGCCAAACTTTGCAACTGCCGCAACTTTTTTAACTGTTGAATTTGCCATCTGATAGTATTGGAGATGGTCTTTTTTCTGTTTTGGAAGCATGGTACTAGGTAAGTTAGGAGGTGGCAGGTCCGTAGCCAGTACTGAAACTGATTTTGCAATGGCTTTATGGATTACTGCTCAGCCTTAATGATATACCAAATACCATTGAAAATATATAGGGTTTTCACTTAGCGCATATAAAATTTTTATTTTAACATGTAACTTAATTTATTTGATGCATTATTGTAATATCATCAGAGATAAATAAGTGTTCCAAAATAGAAAAACTTCTAGATAATCTAGAAAGTTAAAAATTAATTGCAAGATTTGAACATTTCCCACACTGTGAGCAAAAGAAAGGAAATTTAAAAACCCCATAAATCCTTTATACCAGCAGTTGAGATTGTCACTTCTTCTGTAGAAATTGTTGAAATTCAGGTGTGAATAGCACCAGCAAGCATAGAAAAGTCTAAATTCCAACAAGTTGTGCTCACTACAGAGAACTTTACACCACAAAAAGCTTACTGGAAAGATGGAGGTTGATGGGGAATTTAACCCTCACAACACCCCCGCTTCAATTAACCTTAGGCTAGCCAATTTGAAACACCAGCTATCCAGTGCTTTGTCTCACCATAAAAAGCTTGAGAAGTACTCATCTCAAAGCCCTCATGGGGCCGTCCCTGTCATTAAAAAATCCCCTCCAGAGATAAGTTCACCCCAGGTGAGGTCAGTATTGCCTCTTTCCTCTTCGTTTATGAATCAATTATGGAAGGGGCAACAGACCAGCAAAAAATCAAGTACATCCTTCCCTGCTTGAGTTGTATGGCTCAGGAGATAATGGTTTCACACATGGTCACCCCTAGCAACTGGGCGGAAGTGAAGGAAGCCCTCATCATAAAATTCTGGTCCATGCAGAATTTGAAAAGGAAAACAGGCCTTTATGTGTCTTAGCCTACAAAAGGGTAAAGCACTTGTCAATTTTGTTGATTGGTTCTATAATGAATCCCAACCACTTCTTCTTGCAAAAATGCTCCCTCTCAATGACGCTATTGCTGCTATTTTGCTGGATTTGCGCCTCATCCCTCTTTGGCAATGAATATCTCTGCCATCAAGTGCTCTTACCAAAGATAAACAGGATATTAAGGAGGCTCTTGTAGCCGCGGCTGACTTCATGAACATGATGCTACACACAAAGCTCTGAGGTGAGAATTTACCCACAACCCATACAGCCCTTCTATGGCTGTATCCCTTTGGAGATCTGCTCCCACAAAGCTGCAGCAACGAGATGCTCCTCTCCCACATGAGTATAGGCATAAGATACTAGCAATGATGGGGCAGTGCTTTCCATGTTTACATAACTTAATTGAGGGCACCAACAGCAAAGACAAGGCTGGGCTTACGAAGACCCAAAATGTCAAGTTGCAGGACCTTCCTTACCTAAGGCACACCTTGGACCAACTCTGGGTTAAGGCTAGATATGCCCAGGTTGGTCCAGTTGAAGTGCATAACGCCCAGCCTCATGTTATGGCATCTGCATTAAAATATACTAGTTACCTTAATAACCATGATGATTCAGTTTGATAGATAGTGTTGAGATTTCTCCAAATTCTCATATCTCTGATAAATCTACTTCATCAATTCCCCTGACATCATCAGAAGGAGTGAGTAATATATTGCAATCTATCAAGGATAGCAATCAATCTGATCCTAATCAATTGATTGAAGATTTGATTGCGCAGAATTTAATTCGCTCTGATAGATTATGAACCATAAAAAGTTAATAAATATTCCCTCTTTTTGAAAATAAAGATTAGGTTGAATTATAACCTATATTTCCTTTTAAATTTATCGCCTTTTTTGGAAAATCCGCACAGTGTAACTTTGAGATACAACCTGCCCCAATGGAAGTGTAATTCAAAACTTCCAGACTGGTGCTCACTACAGGGGCACTCTGAGTTACGCACCAGTGACAACGTCTATCACTACCATGGATTCTCATTTTTTGCCTGACGAAGCTCAAGACCAAGAGCAATGCAGTATTTTATGATGGGTCCGTTCAACTGGAGCCCAAATCCCAAGATTACCCTCCATATTGGAATTTTGGGCTAACTTAGAATTTTATGGTCTTAACTTAAGTTTTCCTCAGACTTTCAAATACCACCTGAGGCTTTAAAAAATATTATTAATCAATTGCTTGAAGGGGCCTTAATCCCTGGAATCTGTTCTACCCAATATTGATCTAATGCAGTACCTTCTATATTGCAGGAAGTGCTGAAAACCTCTCAAATGCTAGGAATCAGCCCTGAGCAATATTTGCACCAACTTGTAGATCCTACCTTATACCAATTGCTACCTGTAGTTGGAATGCACCATCAAGGGATGCTCAATTTAATAGAAGGACTCCAATACTTGAATAATTATATTTCAATAATTCTTGAGTCAGCCTCTGAGTTTAGCCAAGATAATTATGATGCTATCATTAATCGAGTTTTCTCAATGAAGTACATCTGCAGCTCATTCAGCTCAATTATGGGATGTCCAATTGTGTTGATGTACAGTTTCCCAAGAAAGTTCAGGAAATTCAGAGAGAATGGAGAGAGGGTATTTCCCAACTCTCTGAGCGTAGTCAATCAATGGAGGAAAAAATTAGAACCCGCTTCTTCCAATTGGAACAAATGTACTCAGGAATTCAGTTTCAGTTTAATGAAGTAGAGAAAGCCTATGGGGTTGAAGGACCTCGTGGGCCACCTGGGGGTGTAGGACCCCATGAACCTCCCAGAGCTGATGGGCCCCGTGGACCCCCAGGGAGTGTAGGGCCTCAGGGACCACCAGGTGCAGATGGACCTCAGGGACCACCAGGCACTGATGGGTGCTCAGGATCTTACCAGAAAATTGATTCTCTCTCGAACATGATGAACCAAGTTGCGTGAACAGTTCTCTAAATTTGCCCAAAGAGTGTAACCTAACCACTGATGGGGTACAAATTGATCCCCTCTTATTGCTTCAGTCATTATCTAATGAATTGATCAATCTGGGAAAATGGGCCAAGGATACCAATATCTTACTACATGCTTGCGAATCAAAAGGGAAAATGCTCCAAGCGAAGATTGAGATGCTGGAAATCAAGTACAACGCACAGCAGGAACAGATTTTTGAGCTATCTCGCCGATTAGATGAGAAAGTAGGGCATACTGATCTGAATCGTCGGATTAATGAAGTTTGCTCTGAAGCTGTTGGTCCTTACCCTCAATTTTCTTCTCAAGTTTCAGATTCCACCTCTTATGTTTTCATTCAATCCAAACAACCTGGAGTGCATGTTTTGACCACCAATGCTCCCATGAGTTTCAGGCCAGTATTCAAGGACAAATACTCCCTGGGGGAAGGCAGCATTATCTCCTTTCTCTATCTTTATGAAAAGGCATTAAGTGAGGCCACAGATATCAAAAGATGAATTACTTACTTAATTGCCTTAAATGATTGGCTCAAGATATTATGGTTCCCCACTTAATGACTTGCTCTACTTGGTCTCAGGTCAAAGAAGCGTTGATTAAAGAATTTGGGAGTGAGAAAACCTTATCCTTACAAAAGCAGGCTTTTATGTGTATACAGCACCACCAAAATGAATCTATAAAAGACTTTGCTCATTGGTTCTATCAGGAAGCTCAAACTCTAGTAGCCTGAGGTCATTTAAACTTGGATGATGCAATTACCGAAGTTCTGTCAGCTCTTAATACTAGGACTCAAATGCAAGTTTATCTAATCAGTGTCAAAAAGAATTTCCGAAGTATTTTGGATATTAAGGAGGCCACAAATTGGAATTGCCTCCTCAATTCTCCAAAAAACCCCGAGTTTATGAGTCTCCTAGACCTAGTCGCCCCAAAGTCTACGCCATGCCTGAGAACAATAGGGCGATCCAGTGTAATTACTGTCATCGCTATTTCCATACTGAGGATCGTTGTTTTAAAAAGAAAGCAGATGAGAAGAAGAAAAGAGATAAGCCCAATAAGATCCTCCACTTTGATAATGATATGAGTGTGCAGCAAGAGCATCAAAGTTCGATTGAGTGTAATAAAGATGAACATTCTTCTTATTCCTTGCCCTCCTTATTGGCCTTATCCTCTCAGTTCAAAAGCACCATTACCCATATTGACTTCCAAGTGAATAAAGTCAATGCCAAAGCTATCATAGATACTGGATCCCTGGTGAGTGTTGTCTCATCAAAATTGGTCAAACGGATCAAATTAACACCCAATATTTCTCATTATGAAGAATATGGCACAGCTGGACCTCAGAGTACTTGGTCTATTGGAGCTTTTTCATCTTTTCCCCTGAAAATTGGGAAATTAACCTTTACTATCCCAGCTTTGTACTTGATAATTTGAGTTATGACCTACTTTTGGGCACTCAATTTTTTAAAAGAATTTGATGGAATTATCAATTACCCTGACTTGTCGTTGTCTCTCTTGGGGTATAGAGTTCCCTTACTTTTATCTGATTATGCTTCCACCTGACGTTGGTTATGTCTGCTAGAAGGAACCAAAGGTCTTATTCACTTCAATATCATGTTGGGGATTCTCACGTATTATTACCCCCTGCATTAGCGGATATCAAAGAGGGGATGCCTATTTTCTCCCCTGAGAAATTAGTTTTTCCGCCAAAATCACAAGTAATTGTTAACACCTTTGCATTTTTCGATTCCCAAGGGACATTTGTTATAAGTCCAAGGCACTGTCAATCCTTCTGCTAAAGAGCTCTTGCCTTGTCCTGGAGTATTGGATTATGCTTATTCAGGATCATTGTCTGTCTTACTGGCGAACCTTACCAATGAGTCAAAACTAGTAGATTGAGAGCATCCAATTGCTTATGTCAAGTTACTGCCCTTATCTTGTATCTATGACGTTAAACCCTTTGGGAGTCTACAAGAATTTGGATTGGAAACCAATCAGGAAATCCTTACTGTGGGTCCTGCTATTGGAAAACACCTCTCTAGTGAACAGGAGAAACAAGTACTTCAATTGTTAGATTAATATTCCGACATCTTTTCCAAACATACTTACAATTTTGGGAAGATGAAAGGAGTAGTGCACACTGTTGAAACTGGTGATCACCTTCCTATTTGTGTGAAGCCCTATCATAAATCTAAAGTAGAAGAAGCCCAGGTTACCAAGGAGTTGTTTCAATTGTTGGAGGCTGGATTATTGAAACCCTCCAATAGTCCTTGGGCATCCCCATTGTTATTGGTTAAGAAGAAAGATGGTTCTCATCAAGTCATGATGGATTATCATCAATTGAATGCCATCGCTCGACGGGATTGTTATCCCTTACCTAGTATTGATGATTCTCTTAGGTTGTTGGCTGGATCCACCTATTTTTTGGCCATGGACTTAGCCAGTGGATACTGGACTCCGAGTTATCACCAGAAGATCGTGCCAAGTGTGCCCTGATATCAAGTGAAGGGTTGTTTGAACCAGCACATATGCCTCAAGGACTAAGCAATGCCCCAGCAACCTTCCAAAGGGCCATGGACAGTATGCTATGGGATCTAAAGCTTACTTGTGTTCTGGTATATCTTGACAATATTACTGTGTTATCCAAAACTTTTACCGAGCATTTAAACCATCTAAAAGAAGTTTTCAGCTGAATTTGGGGCTCTTTTTTTAAAACTCAAACCCTCCAGATGCTCATTCTTTCAAAACGAAATGGACTTTTTAGGACATCAGGTCTCAGCTAAAGGGATTCGACCTCTTGTGGACAAAGTTCAAGCCATTCAACAGATGCCTCCTCCCTCTTATTTACGGTATATTCAAGTCTTTCTTGGCATGGTTGGGTATTACCGGCAATTTATTCCCAACTTTGTTGATATGGCTAAACCCTTATTTCACCTGTTGCAAAAAGGAGTGTCCTTCAAGTGGGGGTCAGCTCAAGAACAGTCATTCAATTCTCTACATACTGCCTTGATAAAGGCACCTGTTCTAATTCATCCCCAATTTTATAAGCCTTTCTTTTTACATACTGATGCAAGCAATGTCGCTATTAGGGGCTATCTTATCTCAGTGTGATGAAGAGAAGAATAATCATCCTGTTGCTTACTATAGCAAAACCTTGTCGAAGGCTGAACAAAATTATAGTTTTACTGAGCGGGAATGTTTG
The DNA here is from genome assembly GCA_022478985.1 of Massospora cicadina. NCBI lineage: Eukaryota > Fungi > Entomophthoromycota > Entomophthoromycetes > Entomophthorales > Entomophthoraceae > Massospora > Massospora cicadina. Next base: position 1,856 of record JAKSZP010015275.1, on the reverse strand, counting down.
GCAGTAATTCTAGCAATCAAGCTCTTCCGCCCCTTCTTATATGGTAACATTTCACTGTTATTACTGACCATTCCTCCTTACAATAGTTGCAGAACGTGAAGGATCATGACGGGAGGTTGGCCCGTTGGGCTTTAAGGTTGCAAAATTACAATTTCTCCATTGTTCATCGCTCAGGGGCTCAGCACCAAAATGCTGATGGGCTATCTCGACTGCCTATTCTGACCTCGGAACCAGAAAAAGAAGAGCGCTTATACAATCCTATTGGACGACCTGAGTTATAAGATTGAGAAACCAAAGAAGATTGAGCCTTTCTAAAATCAATTACCAAAGATACTATGATTCAAGATGGAGCTTTGTAAAAGAAAGTCAAATCTAAGTGGTTTCCCTTCCACATCCCAACTCTAGATTTCATGCTGTAATGGAAGGTCACGAACAAGTTGGTCATAGCGGCTTAAAGAAGACTTAAGAATGGTTGAAGGCTCAATACTATTGGAACAACATGACTGAGTTCATTCGAGAGACCCTTGACTCATTTCTTATCTGCAAAAGCCATGGAACTACCAACCCTACATATCAACATCAAGTTATTCCCCTGACTAAGGCGTTTGAGGTGGTCAGCATTGATGTTGTAGGTCCTTTTCCTTGGGGATTGCATTGCCATCAGTATATCATTATGGCTGTCGACCATTTAACCAAATGGGTTGAGGCCATTTACATTGCTACCCCTTCAGCTAAGACTACAGATTTATTCTTATATCAGCATATCATTTCTCAACATGGGTATCCCAAGGTCCTTATGTCATATAATGGGACTAATTTCACATCGCAACTTATACAAGAGTTATCCAAATTATTTAATACTACTCAGCGATTTGTTGTCCCATATAATCCATCTACAAATGGGGCAATTGAATGAGTTAATGGGACCCTGGTCTCTATTCTAAGAAATATGGCATCCACTGACCTGACTCGGTGGAATTTTTATTTGCCTAGTGCTTTGTTTGCTTATTGGATAATCTACCACCACATTATCAAGATGTCCTCATTTAGTGTATATATGGGAGGATCCTTCAGTCCCTTCTAGTGTTCAGACAATCCTTGAGGAAAGCATCCCAGAAAATTCCAATTTACTTATGAGGAACTTGGCTGACGAAATTATCCATCTTCAGGCTCAAGCAATGAATTCAATTGAAACAACCACATAAAAAAACTCAAAGGAGCAATCAACACAAACCTGTTTTACCTGAATACCAGATTGGGGATTACGTTATGTACTATCATTCTCAGCCTGGTGGGTGGACTGAAAAGTTGGGAACTAATTGGTCTGGTCCCTATAGAGCTATATTTTGTAAAGGATTAGAGTATTCAATTGTTCATAATGATACTGGTACAGTGGTAAATTGTATTTATCCAAGATTTTTAAGAAGTCATCCTCCACTGCAATCGAACCTTGAGGGGGTAAGTGTCAGGATTTCTCTGAATTCTCATATCTCTGGAAAATCTACTTCATCAATTCCCCCAACATCATCAGAAGGAGTTAGTAATATATTGCAATCTATCAAGGTTAGCGATTAATCTCATCCCAATCAATTTTTTGAAGATTTGATCGCGCAGAGATTAATTCGCTCTGATAGATTACAAACCTTAAAAAAGCCTATAAATATTCCCTCTTTTCAAAAATAAAGATTAGGTCAAATTATATTCTATATTCTCTTTTAAATTTATTGCCTTTTTTGGAGAATCCGCCAAATGTAACTTCAATATACAACCTGCCCCATTGGAAGTGTAATTCAAAACTTCCAGAGATAGGAAAACAGGGTTTTTGAACTCATTCAATTTTTGAAATTTCCAATTTG
>JAKSZP010015274.1:0-27947 GCA_022478985.1 Massospora cicadina | reverse complement strand
AAGCTTGTCAATTTTGGCTCTCATTTCCTCACTTAGATTTTCGAATTTTCTCTCCATCTCTTTGATGGTATTCTTAGTCTCCTGTCTCCCCTTGATTAAATAAAGCATGACAATGTGAGTTTTGGTGTTGGCTGCAGCCATTGACACAGCTGCCTCCTGTGCTCAAATAAAATCAACGATATTTGATTCAGCCAATTGGCAGTGTTTATCCACATCATGTTTCCATTGGTAATTGAACCCAATTTGGTTAATAATCAATTCAACTATCCCCTGAAGTTTAGAAATCAGCTAGGCCACCAGATTCTTAATTTGGATGTTTGATTGCTGAACACACTGTGATGTGGAATCTAAGCCAGCGCGAATCAGCTGAAAACTGACATCTGATTGTCACATTAATGCCTGCTGTTGTACACTGTTGTTTTGAGTATACTCAACTAGATTGGCAATCACTGCCTGCTACCGTACTTGGATAGCTCTCATGTTTTAGGTAGTTGGCTGCACATACTTGATAATATAATCGCTGGTATTACCAATGATTCACATATATCCCACTAACGTTGAAGTGTTCATATTATTATTTTTTTTGAAGTGTCGCCTTTGCTCTTCCTGATTAAGTTGTGTGGTGGAATAATCCACATCTTTGATCCAAAGTATTGGTCAGCAAAATCTGAAATCCTCTCATAAGGATATCACTAATTTACTCTCTCTCTGCTCAGCATAACTTTCCAGGAAAATTATTTCAGTAAATTAAAAGCAAACACTTAATCGCACACTAAAGTCTTGCTCCAATGTCATCAGATCCCCCGCTGACTGTCCCAGTGTGGGGCAGCGGCGAAACTCCCCCCTCCATTTTCCATCCAACAGGAAAACGAGCTCAGACTGGCTCGCACAGTCAATCCAAACCCTTGGGACTATTTGTTCCTCCCAAGGATCTTGATGCCCATCTCACCCAAACCCAAGCGGTGCCCCACTGCCCCCTGGTGCTCCCCGGAGCAACATGCATTTTGGCCTTAGGGTCAAATATGGGAAATTCTTTCCCTATGACAACCAAGCCATTATCAAAATGGCTCAGATGGTGATGACACCAGCCTGTTTCATTGACTTCCAACCCTATAAGGGGTACTTTGATCTTGGCTTCCCCTGTGAAGCTGATGCAGCCACTGTGGCAATGGTGCCACTAATATTCAATAATATTACCTTTCCAACAACTCAGACCTGGCTCCCAACGGACACCACCTTGGTGGTACAGTTCGCTGGTTTGCCCATCCACCTCCCCCCAAAGTGCTCCACCAGGAGCTGATGGAAGGTTTAGTAGCCTACGGCGCCAGCCCTATCTTACAATTTGTGGTCCCAAATGGGGCCACACGCCTTGCTGGGCCTCAGGTGTATGCCACGATCAGCCCTGAATTTAAAAAAATTTCTTTGGCAATTCCCCCTCATGCCACCATCCCATCTGCCCCCGACCATCCGTTATGGGCCCGCGTTGAGGGTGGATGGATGATTTGTCAATCCTGTTTTGAGTTAGACTACTCGAAACGCAAATGCTCACACTCAGAAACTTCTGCTGACACCAAAAGTTTGCCCAACGCCCACCAATCCACCGCCCACCCCGCGCCAACTTCAACATGGTGTACAATCCTAACTTCCCCTCCTCCAATGCCTGATGCTGCAGCTGCACCTACAGCCACCAATAAACACCCACCCTGCCCCAATGCCACAAATAGTTCATCCAACTAAACATTGGATTTGATCCCAGTTCAATCCCATGCATCTGCAAACAATACGAACAAACCTCAACTGTATGATGATTCCCCAATCCAATTCAACCAAAATCCATGGGAATTATTGGATGAAATCGACGAATCAGGTAACTTCATTGAAGAACCAACGCTGCAACTTGAGCGGCTCTGTAACGCAGAATAGGATGTAAAATTTCCACCCCAAAAATAGGTCCCACAACCTAATGCCAAACCATTCTAGTGACCACCTGCTTGCAGTAGAAGCAGCCGCCACACCAGATTGTCATCCACTTCACAAAGCTGCAGCCAAATCTGTGGCTGCACTCGCAGGAGGAATTTAACCTCCCATCATCCCCATAAATCTTAATGCACAAATTAAGATAAACATGAAAACTTTACACAAAAACGTCACTGAAGCCATCCAGAACATGGTAACAGTAGCACGGAATCCAGAAGCAAAAATAACCCAAACCAACATTGCCACATTTGTTAAACTCCTAGACGCCCACCTCAAAGCTGAAAATGCTATGGGTAAATACATCGTTGGTATTTTGATGGCTGGCAGCTATTCAGAAGTTCCAGTCATCATGGATATTGAACCTCATGCCGCCGATGCCCCCACACCCTTACTATCTGCCTTAGCATGCACCCTACTCTGTAATGAGATGGATGCAGCTGAAGACAAGCCCCCCGATCCCCCCTCCCCATCCACCATGGAGGGATAGCAGTATTCGCTACCCACCTGGTTGGATATTTTGTTAGGTACGAATCAATTGATCCATCCATTTTGGGCGTTTCATTTGAGTCATTATTTTTTATTATGATTTTAGTTTTAGTTTGGTAATTTCCATTCCCTGGTCAGCTTACCTCAGTTAAATAAAAAAGGATATCACTAATCCTGGGTAAATTTTCTCAGATTCTCTCTGAAGGTGGTTCATAGATTGTTACAGCATTCTCATTCACTCCAATCATTGATAGATGGTTATATTGAGGATCCACCAGCATACCCGCCTCTTTTAGGATGTTTCCTCCCTGGGCTACTGATGATCCTGACTCCTCATTTCTTTGGTGCTCCATATTAGTCAAATAATTTAGCATTATTAATTTTGTATAAACTTGACTCAGCCCCCTGTAATGAGCACTACGTGTAAAAACTGAGGGGTTTTCACTGGTGCACAGGTTTGATTAACTAGAGTTATGGAAATAAACATGAATTTGCTAATTGCATGAAGACAATTAGCTTAGTTGAGTTTGGATAAATGGGTATATTTGGCCCTACTCTGGCAGATAATAATAAGTGACTTAAGCCTCACTTTTGGAAATATATAAGAATTCTAGTGACTTTGGCCTCATTCTGGCGTTGACACTTAGATGGGAAGTATTTCTTCACAACTTTGCCTTGAAGTAAACAATCAATAATAGAAATTAAAGTATTCACATGTCTAAGGTGTTTATTAATATTAAAATGAGGGAATATTTATAGGTGGAAGTATGAGAGGACATGTGTTAGGGGTAAATCGTGGTAACCATGATGGTCTTGGCACGCCTATCTGACAAAAAAGAGATATTGGTTCAATAGTGGGAAATATTCCAGCTGATATTCATGAAGAATAGTGTATTTAAATCGCCATTTGCATCATCCCACATGTTGGCTACCAAACCTGATGATTTCCCATGAGTAGTTGCCCATTTTGAGCCAATTTACTTATCTCCAATTTAGTGGCAACAATCCTCAACAAAATTGTAACTGTAATTATCATCGGATATGATCCTATGATAATTACAATTAAACATTTGGTCAGTTATTATCGCCTACTAGATGACATATGTAAGTTGTCATCCATAAGCTTAATCAATAAGCTAAATTAAAATATGTGAATCATTAATTAAAATAAATTGAAGCTTAATTAATCTCAAGCTTGATAATGTGGTCATATGAAAATTCCCACATATTTCAAATCTTAACTAGAGATCTTAATTCCGAGGCTTCATTTTCATGACTCCATCATTAGTGGCCCAAAGATACTGTTATCTTCATCAGCTTTTCAACCTGGAATCTAACAAATTGGATGTAAACCTGGACTATTTTTAGAGCCTCTACTTAAGGTCAATACCAATTTAGTTATGCTATATTACTATTGCCAGGAGTTCATGAAGCTCATTTGACCTTCCAGGTGTGATGTGATGATGGACAAACCACTTGGTAATCAAGATTGATTGATTTATCACTCTTTGCTATTCCCAGTGAATCATAATTTTATTTTCTTTTTAATAGTACTATACTTAGTACTGTCTCTTTTTTTAACAAAGTCTCTTTCAGCAGAATATTTTAGGTATCAGATTTTATATAAGTTCATAATTTATTCTTTAAAACAAAGTCTTGTCCATTGCTTCATCTTATGAAGCCCCTGTCCCTCGACTAGCTGATATGAACTAAGCTTATTGCAATAAGCCACTATGTCAGATTCCCCAATGAAAGCAACTGCATGCGCATCAGGCAGAAGCATGACATTTGGTGCTCACTACAGGGGCGTTTCCAAGATGAACCCTGAGGTGATGCCTTCAGACTTTGATGAAAAGGTAACAACTATCATGGTTGGATAACTTAATAGTGGGAACTAATGCCAGGGATAAGGCTGGGTGACAGGAGACCAGAAGGTAAAACTTCAGGCTCTTCCTGATCTTAAACACAAATTAGACCAACTCTGGGTACAAGCAAAATATTCCCAGGTTAGTACTAATGGAGACAAAACACCCAGCCCCTTGTCTCGGCCCAGGCGTTGAAATGAATGATATACATAACAAACAAAGACAGTTTAAATCAGTTAATTGGAAAATGAGGGTTAGAATCCCGTTCAAGTTACAAAATCATGTGCTTGGGTAGAATACAGCTTCAATGATCACTCAAGTGAAGGCACTTTTGGTGTATTTTACCAAATCAGATGGGAGCGTTTGCCTATTAGAGCATCAAGGCTTGGGCACACTTCCACAAACCCATAATTACCACAGCTCAGTTTATATGGTTTTTGTGACCAACATTCCTTGTTGGTCGAATTTTCCTAAATAAACAATTTTCCCATTTGACCGTTTTTATTAGATGTTATTCCAAATAATTCTGTGCGTGGACCCCTTTGAGGAGGTCTCGCACTATATTAACCAATCAATTTTACTATGATGAGCTTATCCCCTCATGCACCGTTGGTTTGCCCAGGTACCCTCCAACCTGGGACGTTTACTCCTTTTTCCCTTGCGCCACGTCATTTTTGGGTGGTTATATATCTCACTTCTCTGCTTTAGTTATTATTGCTTCACACCCTCTGCTGGGCTCTAGTAGCTTTGGTATTAACAGCTAGTTTTCTTGCATTGGTTCTGTGCACCGAGCATTACCACGCTGGAAACAGGAGAGCTATAGACACTCTCCTTACATTAGTCAACCAACCACCCAATTTTATGTGCACAAACTTTTTCCGAGTGGAACTTTTCCAAGGTATAAACAGTGGGCGCCAGCTGTGGGCTTTAGTTGTGGTCAGCCGCACCACTGTTTCCTCTTTTCCCCAAAGGTTGGAGCAACTTGACGCTATTATGGTTGACTCCTACTGGAAAGTACCCACCTTTTGTGCTTGTACCTGGTGGATATGAATGCTTCAAGGTATGAAAGTTGTGATTCCCTGACTTTCTACCAAAATTACTGAATTTGATTTGAATAAATGGGTTTTACTTTGCCAGCACTTTCATAAAATGCTGGTGGAATCGGCGCAGATGGGCTTGGGGGTGTTGGCCTTGGATAACGTTGGCCATTCCATTGCTGTTCAAGTGATAGGGTCATTTGCGTCTTAAACACTTTTTATAATGAAAACCTTATCTCTACCTCTGAACAGTTTATTAGTACTTATGGCCTGGATGAGGACCCTATTCTGGTATATCATATTACCCCTGAGAACCCACGTTTGACCCCTACCATGATCTGGGGCACTCAGGAAGTGGAAAAAGAACTTCGTTTGAAAATAATAATGTATATGCACCTGCAGAAGGTGTGGTGGGATATGGGGCCTCAGTAGTAAGAGTGGCTCACTATCCCTCCCCCTTCTATGATTCCAGAACCATACCCTGATGGCTTGCTCACTCCAGAGAGAAGAATTTCAGGTGAGGTAGTGGCGTTTTCTGCTTTGGATAAATCCCATTCTGGATACTTCTTATTGATTGCTACCCTTACATCCCCTTTGAGGAAGTTCAGCACAAGTATTTTAGCTGATACTGGGGCCTCTAATAATTTTATTGACCAAGACCTTGCTGACTACCTTGAGTTGAGTTACTCACCAGGTGATATGGTTAGAAGCGGGGCTTCTCAAGGTATCTCTATGCTGAACGTCATGGGGCTGATGGACTACCAGGTGGGCGCCTATCTTCTGTCCGACCATTTTCAGCCTATCAGAAACCTTTTATTCCCCATTATTTTGGGTGTAGAGTGGTGGAGAAATTTTGACGTGGGTATTAATTTGAAAGAAAACACTCTATCCTTGTCATTGTCCAATGGTCATAAGTTAATTGTTCCTTTGTCAGAGGATAACGCCCAGGGCAAATTGCCCATTGTCTAATCTTCCCACTCTGAATCTTGCCCCTTTTCTGAAGCCCTCTGTGGAGGTTCCCCTACCGTCCTGTTTGGAGGGGTTGGAATCTTCTTTTGATCAGCATCCGTGAACACACTTCCTGGGCACTCTGAATTTTGTTGTGACTTCAAGCTCACTGTGGATCTGGTGCGTATATCTTTCCCCATTTACCCATTGACTGTTCAGGAGAAAGAGGCGTTGGGTGTGTGGGTGAAGGATCAGTTAGCCAAAGGTGCGATTTTTCAACGTACCTCCCCTGTATGCTCCCCACTTCTCTTTGTTGAGAAGGCTGATGGTACTCTACGCCCATGTGTAGAATATGGGAACCTCAACAACGTTACTGTACCAGACCTCCATCCCTTCCCTCTGGATTTACAGATTGCGCGCTATGTGAGAAGGAAAAGGTCTTTTCCAAGCTGGATTTACTCAATGCATTTAATCAATTCCAGATGAAGAAGGGTCAGGAGTGGTTAACCGCATTCTGTACCAGAAAAGGAATTTTCCAGTTTTGGGTCATGCCCTTTGGGCTTAAGAATGCCCCTGCCATCTTTCAACGCCACATTGATGCTGCGTTGGGGGACTTGTTTTGGGTATGCGCGGTTGCCTACATGGATGATATCCTGGTGTTATCCCCCGATCAGGAGTTCCATACAGTACACCTTTGACAAGTGGTGGAGAGGTTGAGGACCATTCGCCTTACGCTCAAGATTAGTAAATGTGAATTCTTCATGTCACAGCTCACTTTTATGGGCAACGTCATGTTTGACCAAGGCCATATGATAGCTCCAGACAAGGAGAAGACTATTAGTGAGTGGCCCACCCCCACCTCAGTCAAGGAATTGAGGAGCTTTTTTGGATGTGTACGTTCCTCAAGAAGTTCATGCCAAATCTCTCCGAGGTGGCAGCACCCTTATATAAGGCTAGCAGTGCCAAGGTGCTTCAGTGGTCCCCCGTTTTGGAGGATGCTTTGCAAGCGGTGAAGTGCACCCTGTTATCCACATCCATCCTTCGCCATTTCGACCCTGCAAAGGAGTTCATTGTGTCTTCTAATGCTACAACTTTGCCATTGTGGATGCCTTGTTACAGGTGGGCGAAGAAGGGACTGAGCATCTGGTGGGATTTCTTTCTGGGAAAACGTCTTTTACTGAGTTTTACTATGCTGTTTTCGACAAGGAGTTATTAGCAGTGGTGGAGCCGCTGACTTATTGCCGTCAACAATTACATGGCTCCTCCAAACCATTCCGTGTATGCACAGACCACTGGGCCTTGTTGTACTACCGTGCTCCTCATGTCCTAACTCCATGGCAGACCCATTGGCATGAGACCCTTTCCCAATTTGCATTTCCTATGAGTTCACCAAGGGCAAGGAGTATAGTTTGGCGGATGCTTTAAGCTGCAACCCTGCTTTAGCTCCCAATCCAAAGGAGGTAGATATTCATAATACCCAGTTGATGATTCCGCTGAGTAAGATTCTGCCTTAGCTTTCTGATTCCATGGTCAACACGTCAGCGCTTGCACCTCTGGAAAATTCAGCAGAATATAGTACGTTCAGAAAGGTGTTCAAACTCAACCATTATCAGTTGAATATACTGTTGTTATCGCTAAGAGTGCTCTGAATCAGGAGGACTTATCTAGAGATTTTCATGTGAAGGATGAGATGGTGTGGTTTTAGGGGCGCCTATGGGTTCCTGCTGGACCACTGCGCCTGGAAATCATCCGGGACCATCATGACGGAATCACCGCTGGTTATCCTGGGAAATCAAAGACCTTAGAGTTGTTACGAAGCACTTACAATTGAAAGGGCTTTCCTGCTCAGGTGGGGCGATATTGTAAAGAGTTCCTGATCTGCAATCAAATGAAACCCAATTGGCAACCTTTAGCGGGGTTGTTGGTACCAGTCCAAAAGGCTGAAGGGCCCTGGACTTCCCTATCTGTGAATTTCATAGTGAATTACACGTTTCTGATGGCTATGATGCCATCATGGTGGTTGTGGACTGCTTTACAAAGTTCAACCATTTTATTCCTTGCAGAACAACCATAACTGCTGCTAAGATGGCCAGGCTCTTCGTTACACATGTATTTGCGCTTCATGGTGTTCCTCAAGAAATCATTAGTGACTGGGTACCACAGTTCACCTCTGTCTTTTGGGAAGAGTTGTGTAAAAATCTAAAAATTCGTCCCTGCCATTCAACTGGCCATCACCCCCAATCAGATAGGCTTACTGAATGAGCGAACCAGTGCTTGGAACAATTTCTGCGTTGTTACACCGCCGCAGATCATTCAGATTGGGTTCCTCACCTTTCCATGGCCCAGTTTAGCTACAACAACACTTTGCACTCATCGATCAGTTGTTCACCCTTTTTTGCTAACCATGGCATTAACCCCGCCTTTAACATGGAGCCCAGCTGTGGTTCCAAAGTTGAAGCGGTGTTGGACGTTGCTAAGATCATCAAGAAGGTTTACCAAAAGTGTTTCACAAGTTTGGAGGCGGCTATGTTAGTTTATAAGGAGAACACTGATGGCAAGCATCAAGTGGGTCCAGCGTACAAGGAAGGGGATCTTGTGATGCTTGATTCTCATAACATACCTATCAAGCAGCCATGCAAAAAGCTGGGTCCAAAGAGGATTGTTCCTTACCACGTCGTTAGAAAGTTGGACATGCCTCTTACCAGTTGGATCTTTCCTCCATGTTTCAGATCTTTCCCATCTTTCACAAGAGCAAAATGACGTTGTTTCAGGGCCCCCCACCTGAGACTCCTGAGGCTTATCTCGTATATGGGGCGCCAGAGTGGGAATTGGAGGAAATAGTAGCCTCCCACCACATTAAGAGATGTATCAAGTACCTGGTATCCTGGAAGGGGTTTGACGCGGCCAAGAACAGTTGAGTGCCAGCACATGACTGTGTACATGCCCAAGTACTGATCAAATCATTCCATAATCCTTTCCCTGAGGCTACAGGATCAAAGCCCAAGCCAGCCGTTGCTGCTATGAAGTTGTCACCTGCGCATAAGAACTTCTCCTTAGCGAACGCCCCTGGAGGGGGGTGGAGCCCAAGAAGGAGGAGAGGGTAATGTCATGGTTGGATGACTTTTTAGTGGGATAAAACGCCAGGGATAAGGATGGGTGACAGGAGGCCCCAAAGGTGAAACTTAAGGCTCTTCCTGACATCAAACACACATTAGATCAATGCTGGGTGCAAGCAAAATATGCCCAGGTTGGTACTAATGAGGTGCAAAAGCCCAGCCCCTTGTCTCGGCCCAGGCGTTGAAATGAACATTCTATGTAACAAACAAAGACAGTTTGATTCAGTCAATTGGAGAACAAGGGTTTGAATCCCATTCAAGTTATGAAAGCATGCACTTGGGTAGAATACAGCTTCAATCAATTACTCAAGTGAAGGCACTTTCGGTGTATTTTACTAAATCAGATGGGAGCGTTTGCCTATTGGAGCGTCAAGGCTTGGGCGCACTTTACAGACCCATAATTACCCCAGCTCAGTTTAAATATGGTTTTTGTGATTAACATTCCTCATTGATCAACTTTACTAAATAAACAATTTTCCCGTTTGACCATTTTTATTAAATGTTATTCCAAACAATCCTATGTGTGGACCCCTTTGAGGAGGGCTTGCACTACATTAACCATTCCATCTCCATTACAATGAGCTTATCCCCTCATGCACCATTGGTTTGGCCAGGCCCCCTCAACCTGGGACGTTTACTCCTTTTCTCTTGTGCACCACGTCATTTTTTGGCGGTTATTTATCTCACTTGTCTGCTTTATCTATTATTGCTCCACACCCTCTGCTGGGCTCTAGTAGCTTTGGTATTAACGGCTAGTTTCCTTGCATTGGCTCTATGCACCAGTCACCACCACGCTGGAAACAGCAGAGTTATAGACACTCTACCTACAACAACTACAGCGAGCACTCCATATCCTGATCTTATGACCTAACCTTTGGTATGGACAAGACGCAGTTAGTGTGGGGACCAACTTTCCAAAGAAATCCTTTTTATATGTCCCATAAGACTTTGTGAGTTTCTGAAACCCCAGTCAGCTCAAACCTTTGCTTGACCTGTTAAGAACGCCTAAAGAATTTATAAGAGATGTTATTGAGCAAAAATTCCGGCATCATAAAGAAAAACATTACTGAAGGTAATATTTTCTTACAAGGAATAAGAACTACGTTTTAAGATGTTATATATTAAAAGAAAGGAAGCCTTTCAAGATTTTACTAAGAGGAATGAATATTGAGCACTAGGTCCTGTTTACTGTGATGAAAAAGTTATGTTTAAACATCTTTCAGATTTAAACAAAACACAGAGGAAAGTATCCAAGCTACTACTCATTTTTAAACTAAAGCATACGATCAAGACTGGGATACTCAGAATTCAATATACAATTGATTTTAACCCTAAAAAAGCTAATATAATAACCAAAGACAAATTCCAATTTGATGCCATTTACACTATGCTGTTTCAGAGCAGAACCTGGAAACAAAGATCATTCGATTTTTGACCTAATCTGTGCCAAATGGCAAATCAAACTTGGCCAATAAACCTCAACAGAACTATTGACCCAATCATATTAGGACAAGCAAAAAAATTTTTTTAAATCAATGATAGGATTTAACTTAAAAAAATCATGTAAGACCTGAGTACCACCGGCAATAAAATGCAAAAGTGCCAGACAAAATGCCTTGGACTTACCTTTTCTCAAGTAGCAACAAGATTGATGACTTCTCCCTGGTAAGATAGTCACCCAGAGATTCCAATGGTTCTCCTCCAAAGACTTGACTAAATATTGGTAAATAGAAGTACTAACCTCACTTGGCTCATCTTTCAGCTTGGGATGTCTCAGTTACAACAATTTAGGGCCCACTCCAAATTATATTGACCCAAATGAAACTATAATATTTCCAATCCTAACAGATGTGGCCCACAAATAATTCGTGTGGCTGGCTACCCAAGACTGAGGACTTAACTTTTGACATAGGAAGTTAAGAACTTACCTTGAGATGGCAAAGAGCTGCCCCCAACAGCAAGGCACAACCCATGGAGAATTTAATTAACTTGGATTTTTTCTCAAAGTTTGGAATAAGATTATCAACCCAGATGTGCCTAAGCCTGCTGTTGAACTGGTATAGAATCTCCCAAACTCAAAGTGTAACTATTGAGTTTGTCTTGATCATTACATTCTGACTCAGATTCAGAGTTTCTGAATCTGAGTCAGATCAAGTTTAGAATATTTTTGGTTCAGTCGTTTTGGGCGCTGGGTTGTGCCTCACCCAAGTTGTAGATTAGGCTTGTTTGAGCCTAATCAATGAACCAGGTGAGGCCTATAAAGCGCTGCTTTTATAAGGCGCGCCTGCCCATTCCAAAGTTCACTTTGGAATTCTAAGTCATTTTTCCTAGCATTCCCTTCCTTGGGAGCATTGTTGGTTGCTCCCCAGACAAGCTATGGATGGAAGGGCCTTTTTATGTCCAGAATAAAAATAAAGGTTGATTTGGGGTTCGCATACCTTGCTTACCTGTGGTCTTTTTCCCTGTTGAGAAGCTTTTTTGAGTGGGTTGGAGTGGGCCAACTACTCAAGAGGACTTTTCAAAGCCAACCAGGATTAGGGGAGTGTTGGGTCTGTTTCATGCTGAGGGTACCTCTCCCACCATGTTTGGCCAGTTTAGTTGCTTTTCAGTGCACCAAAAGAATATACATTGGCAGTTGACTCTGGGGTTTATCCAGTCCATGAAATTATTCTGAAGTAATCTGTGCTCTGCATGCTTCCAATTACCAGTATGGCCGATCCCAGTGGTCACTTGGTCCCAGTTGTTGAGGAACCAGTACCGGTGGGAGCTGGTGACTGATGGCCTACCATGGAATTGTAGTGAACGTCAGTTCAATTTTCCAGTGGTGCCTTCAGCTCACCAGGGATTTGGTGGCACTGAGGGGACCTGTCCCAACAAGGCTCCCTCACCCATGGATGGTCTGCCCAGAAAGAGGTTGGATGTCCAGCCATGCTGCACCGTGCACCCCTCTTGTGCTTCTGTTGGGCAAGCACCTTTCTGGTCAGGATGGGAAGAGCATCGCCAACAGGAGTCTGGGAGGGGGTGCAATGCAGCCAAGTGCTGGGCGTACATCCTCGTGTCAGGTGGGCTGATTCTGGAAGCCCAGTGCAAATTTGCTCCCACCATTTGTTCCCTCAAGGGGCCTGGAGTGCATCTGGGCTAATTTTCCTTGGCTCAATGTAACTTGCCCCAGGAAGCCCTCATCGTCGTGGCCTTCTGCTGTGGGTCCCCTCTTCAGTGAGGGGCCCTCCTCTAGTGGGGGGGTAATGTAACTATTGAGTTTGCCTCAATCATTACATTCTACTCTGATTCAGATTTTCTAAATCTGAGTCAGATGAATTTTTAGAATAATTTTTGGTTTGATAATTTCAGGCTCTGGGTTTTGCCTCGCCAAGTTCTATATTAGACTTGTATAAGCCTAATCAATGACTCAGGAAAGGCCCTGTTGAGAAGATGATATGACTGGAAGATACACTACACATACTGGCGGATTGGAGTGGGAATTATGATGAGTCTCAAGATTGGAAGAAAAGGTATATGAAAAGTAATTGATCGAAGTGTCAACCATTCAGCAAATCAAGGGAAATTATGCTGAGGTTTTAAGATAGATGAGAACTCCTAGAAAGGGAAAACAAATAGGAGACTACCAAGATGAAGATGCATCCAGCTTGGGGAACTGAGATTTAAAAAGTGAACGGAGGATTGAGGAGGAGGTCTTTTCTGTTATTAGGTTATTTCAGATAAGTCTGCAATTATTAGAAGATTAATAAAGGTTGATAGTGGCGATTGCTCCATATATCATTTATCAGGTTCTATTAGAGTTGGCGATCTCCATATTGTCCAATTTGGTTGCTCAGTGGCTATTACCCTGTGTAAACCGACTTGGCAAAATCAAGCCTTTACGCTGAGAATTAACAGTGGTGCTCACTACAGGGGACCATTGGTCAACTGTAGTTCCTTGACACCAGGTTAAAATGGCGAGCCCTCATTCATTATGACAAAACTTGATCGGATTTTGCACACAATACGCTGAGGAAGCGCAGGAAGCACCTAATGATGAACCAGTACTTACTACAGTAACAGAGACGGATGATGAAGATGTTATGGTCAATTTTCAATTAAAACTGTCCTGAGTTGATGGCTTAACAACAAGGTTGCTTCACGAATGTGACCCCTCAGCAGCTGCATGACATTATGATATGGCTTTTGTGGGGGTATTAACTCTAAGAAGATGAGGTAAGGGGAGCATGCATTGAGTTTGTTTTACAATCAATGAGACCAAAACCCGCTACAAATTGTATATGTCCTAACTGGATGTGACTACAACAGGGTTGTCTCATCGTCTTAGTACCCACGGAATTGAGAAGTATCTAGTTTCTTATGTGCAACTATCTATTCGCCAGCTACTGCATGTGCTGTCTCACCACAATACTGAGATTGTGGATGTAATGAAATATGTTCATGCCCAGCATAATGATACTCACCTCCTTCTTGATCACCTTGATTGCTCTTTTTTGAAGGTGCAGGGGGCGCTGGTACAGGTGGACCGTCGTTCTGGGAATGTCTGCCATTGGTTGGACGTCTTGGTGCCAAGGTTGAATCTAGAGCTACCCTGGGTGATAGGAGAACTGTTGGATTGGCATGGCCTATCATTGGAATGGATTCAGGACGTACCAATGTTGGGATGCAATACCAAGCGCTTTAAAATGGACTTAGCAGAATGGATGGAAGCGTTTGAAGCCATGATAGCTTAGATTAGGGAAAGGATAACACTGACAGAATAAAGAGTGATGGACCATGTCTGTTTCATAGCAGCTGAATTTAGCCAACTTCACATCAACTGGAGTAACCAGCGGATGATAGATAATGTTATCATCCTTTGGTTGACGTCCCCCAAAAATCTCAGGCTAATATGTCAGGTTACACAATTGGAAGTCGTTAGTCAGGCTGAGCGCAGTTGAGCTATTCCTCTTCTGATCAGTTAGAAGAGAGAGTATATGGGCATGCAATTATGACTTGAACCTTTTGATGGGCTAATGAGGAATTGGTGCAAGGACAAGCCGACCTTATTAACCAAATAAATGATACTAATTGACAAGCGGGTAATGCTAGCAGGCAGAATGAAAGAATGCCAAACACAGTGGAGGATGTCCTCTCATGACTACAGGCAGTGGAGCAGAAACTGGATGCTGAGCGGGAATTCCTTCAGGAGTTGCAACATCAATATGAGATGCTGCAGCAGGAATTTCAGTATGGATGGGGTAGATGCTATTCAGTTAAAACGTAACAGCCAATCAATGAAATTTTTGCTGAGCACGCTGGATCTGGGGGAAGTGGTGCAGTTGGTGGTAATTTTGGGGAAGAATGCTATGGATCAGCTAATGAATATCCCTCAGGAGTTGTGATGGACCCTCCGTGCAATGGTACTTCTTTTGAGTCCATTTTGGTGGATTTGATTCTGTCCGCCTGTCCGTATGATAGTTCACAAGTGGTTGGTTCCCCTAGTCACTCAGGACCCAATTTGACTGCTCCTCGTTGCTGGATCCCGGAGCAAGGCGAAGCTGTTTGGATTGAGAAATTACCTCCCTTCAGTCATTATGAGAATCTTCATGGTTACTTTATGCGATTGAATTTGCTGTGGAAGGGGCTTCTGATTGGCAGAAATCAAAACAGTCGCTGTCCTATTTGGATGTGGAAAGAACTGATCAAGTTATCTGCTACCTTCCAAATAGCTCAGTATCTTATGAAGAAGTGAAAGTGACTGTTCTCTGGCTGTTTGGGGGCGCGGCCAAGATGGTCCAATGAAAGGCCAACTTCCTGACTGTACAATTCCACCAGAATGAGTCCCTACTAGAATTCACTGAATAATTCTCAGTGGAAGCACGTGTGTTACTCAGAGCTAACATTTTATCTGCTGAGGACGTTGGTATAGTGATGATGGAAGCTGTCAAACCATATTGGGAATTACATAACACTATGTCTTCCATCTTGGATAAAGATGCGGGACTTTATTTAAATTGTGAACACCTTACGTCACCTCTCCGCCATAATCAGCACTCTTAATGTAGCCCAAAAGACCCCTGCTGTCACCGCACCAAACTCTTTGGGATATGGGCCACAGCAACCAAGCTATCAACCGCTGGAACCGGTTCATCCATAATACAAATCAGCGGATCCTTTTCAGCTTACGTACACTTCGCCAAGTCATCCGCGACCTTGGAATAATACCATCAATTTTTAAACTTGTTTTCCTGCTGCAAGTTATATATGTGAACCATTTATGAATACTTGATTCCAGTGCGGATGAAGAGGGCATTATGCAGGAAATTGTTCTAGAAAACCGCAGGTATATGCGATGCCAGTTGAGAAGATCATGCAGGGAAAAGCTCAAGTGGAATAGAGACGGGACGCTCTACCTCCACTAAATCCAATTTAATTGTCCCTAATGATTCTTAAGAATCTCTTCATATAGGATTTGGAACTCATCCGGAGAAGTTGCTATACCAACAGCTTCCATCTGATACTCCTGCTTCAATTCCAAAAAGTGATTATTCAACCTCAAGCTCTGAGTTCCGCCAGGATGTGCAGAAGCCATATGCATGGCAGATCCTGGAACAAACTGTCACAAACAATGCGGATATCTTGACAGACGTTGCCTCTTTAGTTGGGGTTAACATAGAAATTCCAGTTGAGAAAATTGCTATGGAGTATCCTCATGTCAGCATGTGCATTTCCTCCTTTCTGAGTAACAAAGCCTTTGGATGTCCACGTAATATACACTGATGGTTCTTCTTACTCAGAGTGCACAAGCTATGACATTTTCGTTCAAAACACAAAAATCCGCGCTATCATAGACATGGGGACCCCTGTGAATATAATTTTATCAGGTTGGTAGCTAAGCTTCTGTTGAAACTAGATGTGGACCATCATGTAGTATACAGGACCACGGGGACGCATAGCGCTGTGTCTGAAGGAGCATATAGCTTTGCCTTTATGATTTGGGTCAGTCAGAGCTTCCACTCCAGCGGTGGTTCTACCAAATACTAACTATGACATGTTAATCGGTGTGGCATTTATGAGGAAATTTGGTGTTGTGATAAATATGGCAGAGGAAACTCTTAAATCTTTGGTACAACAGATTCCATTTTTTTACCTTTAGTGGAATCCCAATGAATCCGTTCAACTCTAGTCAAATCAATCTAACGTAAAGTGATGAAGTGATTCTATTCAATTTCAGCAAATGAAGTGGCAAGCCAGAGCCCTCCCCAACTTATATCTATGAATATAAAGGGTTTCTGCTTCGAGCAGCGAGCACTTTGAGCCTACCATCTGGATATCAGTGCATATTAGGAACTGAGCTAAAAAATGACGTCCCTAAAGGGCTATATATGGGGGAAATTATGGGGCCTCATCAGCACTTATGGCTTGAACCACGTGTGGCTCCAGGGTTACTATTCCCTGGGAAGGGTGATATGAAGGTACTGCTAGCGAATTTACAGAAGGAGATGATAACGATCCAGCAGCACCAAGTGGTGGAATATATACATTTTGCTTGTATTGAGGAAGTTCGCCATTTTTGATATCAGATCATGAGAGGATCTCGGATTACTGATAAATTCATTATTCAGCATATTGACAGTGGTTCCACAGGAAGCACTAGCTGGATTATTAGAAGAACAGCAAGATAAGGCTATAGCGCTATTTGAAAAATACTGGGATATCTTCACACATGATGCTCATGATTTGGGGTGCACTCAAGTGGTGGTACATTGGATAGATATGGGGGATCATCCTCCAATTTGATCATGACCTATTGGATGATCAAAGGTGGCGGAAGAGGTTGTATCTGACAAGGTAGATAAACTTATTATGCAAGGGATGCTAGAGCCATCAAACATTCTGTGGGCATCGCCAGTGCTCATTGTAAAGAAAAAAGATGGCACAAATTGGGTGGTTATTGACTATCGCAAGCTCAATAGTGTAGTGAAAAAGTATTCCTACTCTCTTCCATGGATTGACAACGCATTGGACAGATTGGGAATGGTGAATTATTTTTCCGCCATGGATCAGATATTGGGGTATTGGAAGATTGAGTTGCCATCAGTGGAATGGGAGAAATGCGCTATCATCACTTTGAATAGGTTATTCCAGAAGACCTGCATGCCACAAGGTTTGTGCAACGCCCCAGCTACGTTCCAGCGTGCCATGGATATGCTTTAAGGTGACTTGAAGCTGTCCTATGTCTTAGTTTACTCAATATCAATGTGTTCTTGCGGACATTTACAGAGCCTCTTTCCCACTTGGAACAAGTGTTCCATCACCTCGCTAATACTAATATCAAAATCAAGCCTCAGGAGTGTCATTTTTTAAAGAACAATTAGGATACCTCAGGTTTGTAGTGGACAAAATGGGATTAAACTGTAGCCGGCAAAGGTGGAAGTAATAAGAAAGATGACTCTCCAGGTAATAAACGGGATATTCAAGTGTTTCTGGGGATGGTCGGGTACTACCAATGGTTCGTTTCCAACTTCAGTTGCTTTGGGGCACCACATTTCGAGTTGTTAAAGAAAAATGCCTCTTTCAATTGGACAGAACAATGCCAAAACGCTTTTGATGTGTTAAAACCACGTTAGCAGGTGCATCCATTTTGCAATATCCCAACTTTGATAAACAATTCATAGTACAAATTAATGCATCCCTCTCTGCTATTTGGGCATCATTATCCCAGAAGGACGATGACGGCGTGGAGCATCTTGTCACTTTTTATAGTCAAAGCTTGAACTGTCACAATTGAAACTACACTGTGACCAAGCGGAAGTTTTTGGTGGTAGTCTACTCATACAAACAGTTTCAGGTATATCTACATGGGGTAAAATTCCAAGTAGTGATGGATCACACTTCCTTGCGCTGGCTGCAGAATCTGCATGAACCAGAAGGATATCTCATGCGTTGGGCACTAAAGCTCCAGGCGTACAATTTCAAGATTATACACCATCTGGGAGCAATACATCAAAATGTGGATTGTCTTCTCTGACTGCCAACGGTTGCTATCATGGCGGATTTAGCTGATAATGTGTGTATGAGAAGTTGGTGGTGAACAAATACCATGATGAGCTGCCACAGGTGATCAAGGTATTAGATGGGCTCAGGCAGGATACTTTTCTACGTGAGGGGGAGCTATATAAGCAGATCAGAGAAGTGACGCTGAGTCTCCCTAAACCTTCTTCTTTACTTACAATTATTATGGATGCTCATTGGGTTGTATGACATGGAGGATTGCGTAAAGTTGGAGTTTTTGTGACCCCATTACTACTGGGAGAGCATGCATTATGATGTATTGGAATTGGTAAGTTTTTACCATCAGTGTCAAGTGGAAAAGCCATTCCACAAGAAGACCACATACCATCTGGTTAAGCCCCAGTTCGACTAACACTATTTCTCTTGATGTAGTGGGACCTCTTCCAACTAGCGCCAATTGATCCAAGTATATAATTGTCACAATTGATCATTTGACCAGATGGGTGGAGGCCAGGGCCATCAACGACTTGGGAGCAGTCACTACTGTTAAGCTTATTATGAATTGTTATACAGCAACTTGGCTTTCCGCAGTTCATTCTAATGAACAATGGAACCAATTTTACTTCGCACATCCTGACAAAGTTGAACGAATTGATGGTGATCCGTGGCGGTTTTGAAAACCTCCTATCATCTGGAATCAAATGGAATGGTGGAAAGGGTCAACGGAACCTTAGTGAACATACTCCATAAATTGGTAAAGGATCAACCCTCACAATGGAGTACCCTCCTACCTAAGCTGTGTTTGTGTATATAAGCTATCATATGTCCACTGGTAATAGCCCTTTACAAATGTTGTATGGTCAACCTCCAGCTCTGGCTGCCTTGCTTTACTCATGTGTAGATAAACTAGTGGTGTGGACCCTCAGCGACATTTGAGGAATCTTATGGAAACACTGATTAAGCTACAAATGGAAGCCTACTCCACCAGCATGGCCAAGAACATTCGTGATCAGGCGGCCAATCAGAAAAAGATAAAGCAGACTTCCGCTGTTTGCTGTAGGAGACCATGTCTTATTACATGACCAGAATAGATTTGGGCGTAAAAACAAGCTCTATAACATCTGGCCTGAGGCCGTTTGAGATAATCAAGAATAATTGCATGGTCGTTTACACCATCAAGGAACCTGTGGGGGTCAGATTATCAACCAAGTTCACATAAAGTTCCTTTGAGCATATAAGCAGTAAGAGGTATTATCCAGTCAAAGAGGGGTAATGTCGAAAAGTTGACATGACTGGACGATACACTACACATGCCAGCAGATCAGAGTGGGATTCAAGATGAGTCTTGAGATTGACAGAAAAGGTATATTAAAAGTAAATAATCGAAGTGTTGACTGTTTGGCATATTGAGGGAATTATGCTGAGATTTTGAGAGAGATGAGAACTCCTAGAAGAGGGAAAACGAATAGGAGAATACCAAGCTGAGGATGCATCCAGTTTGGGGACAGAGATTTAAAGAGTTGAATGAAGGATTGAGGAGGAGGTCTTTTTCTGTAAGTAGGTTGTTGCAAATAAGTCTGCAATTATTAGAAGATTAATAAAGGTTGATAGGGGTGATTGTTCCATATATTATTTATCAGGTTTTATTAGAGTTGGAAATCTCCATATCACAATTGATTTGGTTGCTCAGTGGATAATACCCTGTGTAAACATACTTGGCGGAATTAAGCCTTTACACTGAGAATTAACAGGCCTCTAAAGCGTTGGCTTTATATGGCGCGCCTGCCCATTCTGAAGTTCACTTTTGAATTCTAAGTAATTTCCCCTAGCATTCCCTTCCTGGGGAGCATTGTCAGTTGCTCCCAAGATGAGCTATGGATGGCAGAGCCTCTTAGTCCAGAATAAAAAAGAAAAGATGATTCAGGGTTTGCATTCCTCGCTTACCTGTGGGCTTTTTCCCTGTTGAGAAGCTTTTTTGAGTGGGTTGGAGTGGGACAACTCCTCCAGAGGACTTTGCATAAACAACCAGGATTAGGGGAGCGTTGGGTGCTGAGGGTACCTCTCCCAACATGGTTGGACTGTTTGGTTTCTTGTTGGTACACTAAAAGAATATTTATATATTAGCAGTCAGAACTGTGGTTTAACAGCACGTGACACAAAGAGGAGCTGATACCACTTACAAAATAAGATTGAGCGTGACTGGTACCAAGAGAAAAAAATTGTGGATGAAGCTGAACTGAATGGCCTGGAGCTGGGCCAAACCTCTCTGAGTGGACTCATGGGCACTCACGAGTCTTGCCCCTTCCAGTGAATTCTAATCTTAGGAAGCATTCTTGTGGACAAAATGGCCTATGCCAAAACCGAGGAGGAGCTCTCGCGGTTCTAGTACAAGTTGTTTGATTTGAAGATGAGCTTAAAGAGCTGTTGCAACAAGTTGCTGGAGGGAAAGACATAATCAGATAACCTGGATTTTGAATGCCTGTGAATCATTCCAAGGTTGCCCATGACATCCTCGCCAATCTAGCCATCATGGTGAGGGCAAGATTTACCTTCTCAATGATTAACATTCTGTACTGAAATTTAGTCTACATGTGAAGAAACTTACCAATGGCAACAATGATTATATGGTGCTGGCCCAGTATGTCATCGCCATGCAGTTCAATATACATGATTTCAAGCACGTGTCCTCCCAACTCCATAAAAACTTTCAGCGCTTGGCTTAAGATTTCCTCAATATGAAGATCCAGCGTTGCCTCTTAAACCAAAATAGGTTAGCTCAAACCTTGACTAACCATCACCAGATGAACATTTTTGAGTCCTGAGCAAAAATCAATCAACCAAATGAAACCAATAAGACTAACCAACCAATTTACAAGAAGATTGCAGCATAAATGCCTATACAATAATTGAGTCAATTATTTCCAGGACAAAGACTTACTGCCCTTGGACAAGGCTTGAGGGGGGCTCTGTTGGGATTCTCGCTATGCAAGGTGGAAGCTTTTTCACAGGGAGATGATCAAAATACACCAGTATTTCGGACTTAATTTCTGAGCTACTCAAATGGTCCCATAATTCCCGAATTATGTTTGATATTTAATCATCATGTTGCATTTTGACCTTGAGAAATTACTTAAATTACCGCAAATTTGGTTAATAAGTCTTATGTTTTTAATCTCAAATATTTTACCTAATTCTGAGGTCACATTTAAATAACTCCATCATCAATGGCCCAAAAATCTCAATATCTTTATCAGCTGTTCAATCTGGAATTTAATAAGTTGGACCTCTAAACCTGGACTATTTGAAGAGCCCCTACTTGAGGTCAATACCAATTTCTTTATGCCATAAAACTATTTCCAGAAAGAAAGAAGTTCATCTGACCTTCCAGGTGGGACGAGATAATGGAAAACCACTTGGTAATCAAGAATGATCAATGTACCTCTCTTTGTTATTCCCAGTAAATCATGATTTCACTTTCCTTTTTAACAATAATATAAATAGTACTTTCTTATTTTAAATAAAGTACTTTTTCAGCAGAATATATTAGTTATCTTATTTTATCTAACCTCTTATTTTATTCTTAAAAACAAAGTCACCTCCAATGCTGTACCTTATGAAGCCTCTGTCCTTTTTGGCTGACTGTGATGAACTAAGACTATTGTAATCAGCCACTATGTCAGGCTCTCCAATGCTAGCACCTGCGAGCGCATCAGGAAGAGCGTGACACATGGGAATGCAGCTCAGAGGGAATCCATAGCTTATCACAAAAATATTTACCTATCCTTATGAAATTACCATCCATTAGGGGCTGTACCAGAATCAATCTTTACAAGGAGGTCCCGCCCTTCAAGATCTGATGACTGAGATGCCAAAACAGCATCCAGAAGAGAACCTTCGTTGGCAGGGGATACCAGGGTTGGGTCTGATGGAGTGACTTCAGTCATTGGCTCAGAAGGAATAAAAAATACCTTCCAGCACAACAGGAGTATCTGGAATACTGTGGGATGTGGAACTGCAGCATTCAGATTTGGACTTAGCTTTGGATTTAGGCTTGGATTTGTATTTGGGGTTTGACTTGATTTTAATGTCTAGAGGGGGAATGCAACCGCGTCAATGGCTGAAAGTGGTGGAGCTATGACCATCTCAGGGGAATCACCATAAGTAATTCAGAGCCTTGTTAGACTAAGGGGCTTAGACCAATCGGTTTTTTATTTTCAAGGCCAGGAAACATGAAGTTCCTGAGTGCAGGATTATAAGGTTTTTTTTCTTTCCTTAGCTGAGAAGTCTTCCCTAAGGATATGTTCCTTGAGTGGTAAATCCTAAATATTATTTTTTTCCCTTAAAAGAGGTATGCTAATTTAGCTTAAAAATGGAAAAAAAGTGTAAAGCTAATTAGTTAGAATAGAAATATATGGGAGATCATGTAGTTTTTTTGAATCTACAAACATTCCAAGATAAAATATAATCTCATTAACTAATGAGGGATTCTGCAGCAGGTTGTTTATTTATGACAGATGAGATTTGATTGCCGCATAGTAAAACAGAACCCTGATATTAGGGGGTTTTGGGCGAGTAATATTTAACTGCACTAGTCAGGGATTTCCCCCAATAGAAGTTTCAGTTATTTTAATGGATTGGGTTCGATTCCTGTCATCTGACTTATGCAAATATTTGACTCAGGCAGGAATCCTGTTGAGATTCAACTACAATGACTGAGTTACTCAAGATCAAGATTAAATATCTCAGTCTAATGAGATTGTAAATTCTACATCAGAGATATACAATTCTAGGATAGACCAATGATCAACCCTTCAAAGTTATCAACAATCTCTCTGAAGGATGATGCTAAGCTATCTGATGAGGCAGAAATCATATAAGAAAATCGGTCTCATCAATAAGAATCTTATAAAATCTGGCCATCACAAGTATGGTATTAGTAATCAGCAATATTGTCATCTAATGGGAAAGATCTTCCCTCAGTGCATCTTGAATCCTCACGCATAACTACTAAATCTACCCCTATAAATATCCCTCTTTTTTAACCAATAAAGTACGACGATTTTGGTCTCTTTTAATACAGGATTCTGCATTTCTGATTGAAATCAACTATAGCAACAGAACTAATAACTTTGTTGCAATTGAGTCTATCTTTGCTAGAGCCATGTAACAATTAATTTTGTAGTTTTTGTAGCACCTGCTTATTGTATTTTCTCAGGAAATTAAAAACTGGTGCTTTTTTGCCAGGTCTGCTTCTGAGGCTACCTTGTGAAAACATACTTCTACAACCATGAATATGTCTAGTGAAGAAAGCCCCTCTTCTGAGGAATCAATGAGTATCACCCAATAAGTATACTCCAACAGGCAAGAGATGCCTTCCGCTAATACAAATTATCTGCAATTTCAAGCTTCTATGGACTTGGCCATCAAGGGCCCTGACCAAAATAATTATCAGATATAAGCCGCAAATGTAGAAGAAATGGTCAAAGGCTTGATAAAGGGGGCTATTCAGCCTGTTAATTCATCCTAAACGTGACTAAGAATCTAAAGGTGCTGAAAATATGATGAACTTATACAACAAGTAGTGTTACAGCCTACCAAAGCTGGTTTGGCTAGAACTGAGCAGTACCTCCGGCATTATGTCCATACCACTATTTATCATGTACTCCAAATTTTGGGGTTGCATCATCTTGAGATCCAAAGCCAGTTGCTCCGGCGCAACTATTTCACTCTCAGTAATCCTCATTTTATGAAATGGCTTCTAAATTTGGACTGGATTATTGGGAAGCCATTCTCAATGATAGAAGAGAAATCAATAATATACATAACCAGTTAGTGAGAATTGGTAATGTAGTTGTGGGATACATCGGCCAAGAAGTATCTCAGCAACTTAGCAATGTCACTAATCCTATTCACCTCCGTATCACCTCCCTTGAAGGAGAGATACAAAACAACTGGAACAATTGTGGGTCAAACATGAGGAGCGTTTTGGTGAGCTTAAAGGGCTAGTCCAACTTCTTGTCCAAATGGTGGGTACTATCAGAGAAGGTGGACCTGGCCCTGTTGGTCCTCCTGGACCACCAGGACAACTAGTTCCCCTTTGGTAACCCCAGGACCTCCTGGTGAACGTGGTCCTCACAGTCCTGTGGGTCAAATAAGGCCCACTGGGGCCAGCAGGTCGAAAGGGTCACAAGGGCCCCCTAGACCTCCTGGCCCCCTGGCTCCTCGCTTCCAATGCCCAATTATGAACCTTCGATGCTGCTAGTATCAAGAGTATAAGCATTAGAAACACAAATCCGAGCCATAGCTCAAGGGTGTATCTTATCATTGGAAGGCCTCCTGACTGACCCCAATTACTCATTAACCAACTTATTGGATGGTGTGAATAATGCTCATCATCTATGTGATGCTAAACAAACTATGAAAGAATTCAAGTTTGAAAGGCTAATTGCTCCATTGAACGGTTATCTGCTAGATGTGGACTACTTGAGAACAAGCAGGCCGAGATGATTACTGAAAATTTCTAGCTTGAATCAACAAACTGTGAATGATTATCTTGATCAATGGGTTCATAATTTAAAGGACCTCAATCATCTAAGGCAACAAGTTGACCAAATTCCCACTCAAGCTCATATCCCAGAATCAGAACCCTCTGAAGCTGATCCAGTCTTGGTATCAAGTCTACATGTTTTGAGTAAAGAACCCATTACCTTCAAACCTACCATTTAAGGATAAGTTTGAGCCGGGTGAAGGTAGCATTCACTTGTTCCTCTTTGTCTATGAGCGTGCTTTGTATGGGGCAACTGATCAACAGAAAGTCCGGCATATTACCTCTTGCCTAAGCTAGTTCACGCAAGGAATCATGGTTCCTCATCTGAAATAAGTTTTAACTTATTGCGGGGAAGGCCAACCAGGGGACGGACACTTCCAGAAGTAAACACAAAAGAAAATGAAGCTCAGTAACAGGGAAGGCACCCCAGAGAAGCGATGCTATCTTCTGTTGCCAGCGGGAACGCCGCTATGGGGAGGAGGGGGTACGTGTAAAGGGGCCGTAACCACAATTGAACACGTGTGGAGGAAGGGGTCCGAGTTGATGAACCAAACTGGAAACCAGGAGGAGACCAGTTGACGGCGACGCGGTGGGAGGTACCCAAACATCCACGCCTGAAAGTGGTCCACCAAATGAGCCCGGAATCTGTGGACAGCTTCTGGGAGGGTGGGGGTGGATCCTGCAATGGCATACAATACAATCGTTTGGATAGCCCACATGGCGATTGAGACCACCAGAGCATGGAGGGAGGGTGGAAGAGGGGATACCATGGATATAGCAAACATATCCCTTGACAGACTGAAGGAATGTTCCTGATCCTGGCCAAGCAGACGTTGTACTTCGCGCCGTATTGCTTCAGAGGTAGGGCACTTCTCCAGGCGGTGGAACAGTGTTCCATACTGGCCACACACGATGAAGGTTGAGTGCAAAGCATTTGAGAGCTCAGTCATATGGTACACCCACCTCAGGCAGCGCCACACATGGGAACGGATATGAGGCAGCAACAGGGGGTGGTGTGCGTATTTCCAAATAGTCTTCTGGGTCTCAAGGAAAAAGGGATGTCCACCATGTCCAGGTAGTCCACCCTGGATAGGACATGGGGCCGTGTGAGGATCAAGCTGTCTTGAATGGGTAGTCCCTGTACCTCCTGTGTGATCCAAGGAGAGGGGCGGCCTCTCTGGGCTGTGTGTCCACAAATAAGGATTCTCCACTCAGCGCTCCGCATGGAGAGGAGGATTCGTTTGAAGTGGGGTTTAGTACCATGAGGACCTGTGGCCGATGGGTGGGAAGCCAGATATTTCATCAAGAAGTGAGGGTTCGATGGGTTGGTAAGGCCCAGGGCGCAGGAGAAGTTGGAGAAGGCCGCGTGGGACCAGTGTTGGGAGGGGAGCGTAGGGGCGGTGACAGCTGCAATCCAGGTGCCCAGGATCTTGGCAGCATGGGCTTTAAAGTCGAGCAGGCCCATGCCACCATGACGAGGAGGGCCAAACATGACCTCAAGCCACACTGGCGGTGGGCGGCCTGACCTGGGCTACCCTTATAGAAGGGCATACATAGATTTGAAAAAACCCGGGGAGAAGGTGATGGCGTGGGCTCCGAACCAGACTTTGGAGAGGAGAATAGAGTTGGGTAAAACAACAGTGCCAGTAAGGGAAGTAGGGTGGGCTCTGAGGGAGGCGATGCGCTTCATCACGTTGTATAGAATATGACTTTCCATTACTGCTGAAGCATACCTGCCTGCCTCCACTCACACGCCCAGATGGCGGACAGGCCCTATGGTAGGGCGTGGCACGAAGGGGAGCACAAGTGGGGCGGTGTGGGGTGGGCAGGGAAGGTGAGCATGTGTGCGAGCAGATGGGTCAGGCTGGGCCCTGGTCGCTGGGGCCAAGCAGGTTTGATACCGACCAAGGCGGATGATTTTGGTTTCTGGAGGCATTCAGTGCAGCATTACTTACCCAAACTATATAGGATCAGAGCTTCAAGCGCGCATGCATCTTAATTATTAGACACCCCAAACACACAATCATCTGCAAACGCCATCATCTTGATTGGGCTTGGACTGGTACATGGACCCCAGTGAGTCGGGCATTCATGTTTCAAAGTAGTGGGTCAAGGCTGAAGTTGTATAAGAGTAGGCTAAGGGGGTCCCCTTGGCGTAGGCCCTTTTGAGGGCGGACTACTTCCGTGAGGAAGCCAGGGCCACACACTGCCATTGTTGCAGATTCTGTAAGCATCATCACCCAGCTGATGAAGCGAGGGGGTAAGCTGAATTGGTGGAGGCAGGCCCTGAGGTATTCCCAGTTTACTCTATCATAGGCCTTCTGTTGGTCCAAAAATACAAGTGCCCCAGAGGCTGTGGACTGGCATGCGTTAGCTACAGAGTGCACATTGTCCCGAATTGACCTTCTGGGTATAAAACTGAATTGTTTTGGGGAGATGGTGGTAGAGGCTACAATCCCTAGAAGGTTAGCCATGATTTTAGTTAAATTCTCAGTATCTGTGTTAGATAAAGAAATGGGGCGCCAGTTGGCTAAGTCTAGCTTATCCCCTTTCTTGAAGAGTGTGATGGTGAAGGCCTCTTGCCCTCCTGGTAGAAGGCGCGTATCCAGAAGGCTCTGGTTAAAGAGGCAAGCAGCAATGGGGATAAATATATGAAGTACTTCTTATAGAACTCATATGGAATGCCATCAGGGCCTGGGCATTTCCTATTTGGTGCATTGCAGACGGTGGACCAGAGTTTGTCCAGAGTAATCAAATTCATTAACTCTGGGTATCAGGAATGGTGCATATGTGAGTGCTATAGAGAAATTTTGCCATTTCAGCCAGCTGAATTGGATCAGAAGGGTACAACTCAGATTAATACTTTTGTATTTTAATCACCACTCCATCCAGCGTATCCGTGACGGAATCATCTGACCTCCACACCTGTGTGCAGGCCACACTCTGGCGTGGTGCAAACTAATTTTTTAAAAAA
>JAKSZP010015273.1:0-28023 GCA_022478985.1 Massospora cicadina | reverse complement strand
AATAATAAAATTTGCTAGTATAATAATTTTTATCTATATTCATGTATTTAATATTTATTAACTTATCTAAAAATTGAAAAAGCTTACCATAAAGATACTTTATTTACTACTATTACTCTTTTTTGCTAATCTATGTACAGTATAAAAATTAAAAATAATTAGTCCAATCTGTTTTTTGTATCTGTACAAATACTTGATTTTTTTAACCTCTTGTTATAAATTAATTAGCAGAAGCATGTGACCATCTTGCCCAAAACAACCACAAACGAGTTTTTACTTTGAATAATTTCTATTAACCTCTTGCGCTATGATGTGCTATACGCGTCGTTATAGCGCAAGAGGTTAACATATGCTTTATACAATATCTCAAGTCACCTTGTTTGAAAAAAAAGCTTCTGAGGGCTTTTAAAATTAACCATTACATAAAATTTATTGCAGCCATAGTTATTAAGGAATCCAAAATAGAATGACACTGTTAATGGATTATTAGTAAAATAGAACATTTATTTTGATTTATAGAAAACTAGCCGATTTACCCGTGCTTCGCTAAGGTGTCTATAAAATTAAAGATTTTCAATTTATTAATTTAGATTTTATATTATAGATAAACAAAACCACTCAACCAAGTCTAATTGCTCAACCGAATCAACCAAAATCCACCAACCACTCAGGTAAACCTAACTGAACTTATCAAAACAACCATCAACTAATCACCCCTCAAAACTAAACTGTGTCCTATCTATTCAAACAAAAGTCATCAACCACTCGGCCAAACAAAAAAACCTATCGAATCAATCAAATAACACCAAACTGCTACCCGAAACATCTCTTTATACTTAAAATCATTAAGTATGTGACATATCTTCCAAACTACTAAATCAACTTCTACTTAACTTGCCAAAAGTATTTTATTAATTAGGTGAACCAAATTAGGCAAGTTTTAAAAACATATAAATCTAACATCCAGATACCCATGCTTTGCTACGGTATTTAATTTATCAAATGATAAGCTCACATTGTAGCCTATAGGCTGTGCCAGCACTACTCTCAAGCCACTCGGACTAACAGCTTCGCTGTTGCCCTCGTGGCTGGTGAACTGATTATCTTAACTACTTAATCTACTTAAACTCTAATACTGATTTTTGTTGAGTTTCAGGTGAGCAATTTGGTGAATTATTAGATAGTATTCGCCAATTCTTACCAACTCACCCAAATAGATTGAACCTATCATACTCGATAGTTTCAGATTCGATCTTATTTGCCAATTCTCACCCACTCACCCAAATAGATTAAACTTATCTGACTCGATTAGCTTCAGGTGAGCAATTTGGTGAATTATTCGATGATATTTGTCAATTCTCACCCACTCACCCAAATAGATTGACCCTATCAGACTCGAAGGTTTCAGATGTCAGTCAGTCAGTGAATGAAATTTTTATTAAGTAGATGGTTTGGAAACTAAAGGTTAATTCATTTAGTACTAAAAAGGCTAGAATCTAGTTTCACTTTCAAACACTTAATCAAGGGATTTTAGGTTTTACCAGCTAGTTTGATTAGTCGCTGTAAAATTTAACAAATCAAGTCATATTTAGAATGACTGGCGATTATAACCATCATCATTAAATTGGCTTGACGTCATGCCTGTAGCGACAGGCTATTTCAAATGACATATATGATATCATGGAGTAAATTAGTAACTATAACTTGGATGCCATGAAGCATAAGCCAACATGTCACTAAAGAGATACGCTGAGTTAAGTAGTGGAACCAGGATCCCCATGGTGGGGCTCGGGACTTGGCGGTCAGAGCCAAACAAAGTTAAAGAGGCGGTAAAGGCAGCATTGAAGATAGGTTATCGTCATATTGACTGTGCATGGATTTATTTTAATGAAAAAGAGGTTGGTGAGGCGTTGAAGGAGAGCGGTATCAAGCGAGAAGAACTCTTCATCACTTCCAAGCTATGGAACTCCTTCCATCATCCTGACAGAGTTGAGAAAGGCCTCGACGAGACACTTAAAAATCTTCAAGTGGATTATCTTGACTTATATCTTATTCATTGGCCTCTAGCCCATCCTGAAGGTAAGCACGAGTTCCAGAAAAATGAAGATGGAACTGCTAAGAACGAGTCTGGATACGACATTGCCGACACTTGGAAGGCTCTTGAATCTCTGGTTGATAAAGGCAAGGTCAAGAATATCGGTCTCTCCAACTTCACCATCGATAAGATCCAGAAACTTCTCGAAACTGCAAGGGTCCGACCCCATGTCTTACAGGTTGAACTCCATCCCTATCTTCAACAACCAGAGTTACTCAAATATTGCAAGTCCCAAAACATTCACGTGACAGCATATAGTCCGCTTGGTTCGGATGGCAAGCCTAAGGTCCTAGATGACCCCAGTATCAATGAGATTGCAAAAAGACTTGGCAAAACTTCTGCTCAAGTTGCGCTTGCTTGGGGCCAGCAGAGAGGCACCAGTATCATTCCAAAATCTACCAATGAATCCCGTATAAAGGAGAACTTTGAAGACATTGGCTTGTCTGTCGAGGATATTCAGATCATCTCAAGTCTTGACAAGCATCACCGTTTTGCTAATCCAGTCAAGGGTGTTTTTGACGATTAGTATTATTTAATGAATTTAAGAGCCAGAGTTGCAGTGTGATCTAAATTCATACTGTTTAGTAAAAGCATAGCGTACTTTTCTATAATAGTTTATTGTATTTTAATTAAGGTTTTCGGTTAAAGGAATTAGTTTTCCTGTTGCAAAGAGAATCCTATAATGTCTAGTTTCATGTTTCTCTATCGCTTTAATTTTTATTATAAAAAAGTGAGCTGATTGTAGACAGTGACTATTGATAAAGAACGCAGCTCTAAAAAGGTTGATAAAAACTTCTCATGCGGGACCTATATGTATAGTTTGTATCAGTTTATTTTGATTTGTAAATAGATGCGCTGGGTCATCAAGGCATATATTTTTATTGTTTTTTTCTTCTATTAACACGATTTACTACTATTCACAATATTTTAAAAATCATTATAGGACAGTTTGACTTATTTACTATGATATTCTATTAGTTTGATTATATGAATGTGAACTAATATTTTAGGTAAAACAAGTCGAACTTAAATTTAAACTTAACAACCCCAGACTTTTCTTAAGGAAGTCTAATTTTTTTGATTGCCTACAAGTAAAGCTCATGATACACAATACATATACTAATTACCTAAAGTAGATGTGTACTTTATGCTAGCTTTGATTTTTTATACTAAAGAGCTTTCTTTTTAAGGATTTTCAGTGTGGTATATTATCTCAAGGTCGGTCCGCCTTAGAAATATATTTTCTAATTTTATAGATCAAACAAAACTTAACTTTGCCCAATTGAAAAGTATTCTTGGTTGGGACCATTAGTACTAAAAAAAAGTATTCTTGGTTTAAGAAAAGAAACTATAAATAATATTACTCTTGATTATAACCAGGTCCTTTAGATGCGATGTTAAAGCTGTATAGGTTTAATATAAATTTAGTCAGAAAAAGGAGAATTTAGGGTATAAAGTCAGCGAACCTAAAATTTAAACTAATGTTTTAATAGTTCTATATGTTAATATCGGCTTAAAGGTATTTAACTATCGCCCTTGACTTACTTAAATCAAATTGCCTTATTAGTTGATTATTTTTAATTTTTATCTGGGTTTTACTGAGCTCGGCTACTAATCACGTAAATTATGTGAAAATTAGCAAAATCCTTGATTTCATGTAATTAGGTTAGGCTTTACTAAAATTCTTATGAACTTTAGCATCTTGATGCAGTTTTTCTACTTCCCAATTCTAATTAATCACCGTTTGAAATCTTATCATTTTTGGTTAATCTGCACTATATAAAATTTTTTGATCATCAAAAGCAAGCTTACGCAAAGCTCTAATAGTACCTGACAAAGACTTGATGATAGGTAAAAATATAAAGCATTTAAAGTAAGGTCACTATCTAAGTAAGCATATTATAAGTCCATTGATTTAGTTTTAGCCCTAAAGTTTAATTTTTAAATTAGTTGCTAATAGTTATAGCATTAAGATTAATTATTTTCGTTTAATAGTTGAGTGATCCATTATATTTTTTGAGCAAATTTTAATTCAATGCAAAAGCAGCAAAGTATTTACCGTATGCCATAAAAAGCAGATTGATGCTATTGATTTTTCTGTGACAAACTAAGCTATAATAAAAATAAGTTAAAACAAAGACACCAATAGATTATGTAATATAATTATATAAGAACTTGAAAACCTTATTAAATAATTTTAATCTTGGGATACTAACTCTCAATTATATAGCACTTCCCTTCAAGACTAGTTAGTATAGTTTAAGAAAAGTTGATTAACAAACATAAAATAATACGTAAAAGGATTAAACGGTACAGTTTAAGCTGATAAGCTAGGGCATTGAAGAATACAGATCAAAGTTAAAGCTATCGAGTAACAAAGTTTAGTAAAACTAAGATAACATAATGATGTTAAAAAAGCGCTACCAACAAGCAAAGCTGCTTATAAGCATATCATACTATAAGATATCAAAAGCAATGTAACTGAGCATAATTTTATATAAAGTTTTCCTGCATCTCTAATTGCACCAATACTTTTTTACCTATTAAACTTGGTTTTCATTTATACAATCTAAACATAAAAAGTTAAATAAAATTTCAATCATTTAAATTATAGTCTTTATATAGCTACTAAGTGAGATTTCTTCAAATCTTCCCTAAATTTTTTAGCTACAGATAATGTATATTGAGCGTTTTTTGTTTTTGACTTATTATATTACTAGCCGATTTACCCGTGCTTTGCTGCGGTGTCTATAAAATTAAAAATTTTCAATTTAATAATTTAGATTTTATACTATTAAAAAATAAAGCCACTCAGCCAAATCTAATTGCTCAATCGAATCAACCAAAAACCACTAACCGCTCAGGTAAACCTAACTGAACTTATCAAAACAACCATCAATTAATCACCCCTCAAAGCTAAACTGTGTCCTATCGATTCAAACAAAAGTCATCAACCACTCGGCCAAACAAAAAAAACCTATCGAATCAATCAAATAACACCAAACTGCTACCCAAAACATCTCTATACTTAAAATCATTAAGTATGTGACATCTTCCAAACTACTAAATCAACTAAATTTTAGATTTTTAAATTTTAAATTTTATTTGAGGTAAGCTGACCAGGGGATGGACATTACCGATACAAAACCAAATTAAGCAAACAAAAACACGAACCAAACTCCATAAATGAGTGGCAAGACACCAAAACAAAAGGAAAATTAACCTACCAGGTGTAGCAGCCATGACCCGCTTATCCCACCATGGTGGAGGGGGAGGGGGGATCAGGCGGATTATCAATTTCATCTTCACCATTGAAGAGGTGGATCAAAGCTGAGAGCAAGGGGGTTGGGGCATCTGCAGGATGTGGGTCAAGGTGAAATGGATAATTGTTAGTATCTCTAGTAATAATCTGGGCCTGGAGCAAAGCCTCCAGGAGTTCAGCAACATGGTGTTCAGCTTGTATATGTGCGTCGGGAAGCTGGGAAAAATTCGTGATATCGATTCTGGTGATACGTGTGGTGGGGGAAAATTCTGCCAGTACAACAACATGCTTGACAGCAAAGGTGGCAATTCCTCTTAACCGTTCGATTTTCTCTTTTACAACATTAGAGAAATTGGCAGGGAATTCAATTACATGTAGCCCTTCTTTAAATTCAGTGACTGAGAGTGCCACAGCTTTGTGGAGATGGCAGCCATCAGGAGAGGACACCACAGCCTCAGCAAGTTGATGGTCCCTCAAGAATGGGGTAGCAGTGGGTTTGGGGATATATTTCTTGAGTGAGAATGGGGCGTCAAAATCTGAGGGTAGATACAGTTCCAAATTAATTAAAAAGTCAGGAAGTGGGACAATTTCCCCAGATTCAGTTATTTCATCCAATAAGCCCCAGGATTTTTAGTTGAGTATGATTGATTTGGAGAGATGTGGCTTTGGTTGGGTAAGCTTTGGGGTGGAAAATTAGTTGGATTGAATTTGGGTCCAAACCTGCTTCTGATTGGGTATATTTTGAGAAATTTGGCTGGCTTGGGCTTTGGTTGCAAATGTTTTCTGATTTTTAAAACAGTCAGCTGGAGGGGGTGGGGGCAGCCAAAATCCCCACTCAAATGCTGTTTGTGTAGCCTCATGTGTGGGATTGGCAGTTTCCACATTTTTTGAATTGTGGCAACAGGCCTTTTTGGAGTGATCCAACTCATGGCAGAGGGGGCAAACTGTGTGGCTGTTGTTGATGTGAGCCCAAAAGAAGTAATCTGGTGCAGATGGGATATAGGCGCATGGGGGGATGTGCTGGGC
This sequence comes from Massospora cicadina, assembly GCA_022478985.1. Classification (NCBI taxonomy): domain Eukaryota; kingdom Fungi; phylum Entomophthoromycota; class Entomophthoromycetes; order Entomophthorales; family Entomophthoraceae; genus Massospora; species Massospora cicadina. Next base: position 21,640 of record JAKSZP010015273.1, on the reverse strand, counting down.
TATGGTTGGCTGGTGGGGGGTAATGGTGGCCATTGCCCATGGTGCCACTAAACGCTCAGCACTACTCAGAACCAGGAAGTGGAGGATGGGGTCTATACCTACTAAATCAACTAAACTTGCCAAAAGTATTTTATTAATTAGGTGACCCAAATTAGGCAGGTTTTTAAAATATATAAACCTAATATCCAGATACCCATACTTCACTACAGTATTTAAAGTTTATCATATGATAAGCACACATTGTAGCCTATAGGCTGTGCCAGCACTACTCTCAAGTCACTCAGATTAACAGCTTTACTGTTGCCCACATGGCTGGCGAGCTGATTATCCTAACTATTTAATCTACTTAAACTCTAATACTAATTTTTGTTGCATTTCAGGTGAGCAATTTAGTGAATTATTATATAATATTTGCCAATTCTCACCCACTGTAAGTCTCAGGGAACGTCCTTTGGCTCTTGATCAGGTCATCTTTCTGTTCCCAAATAAGAAGACACCAAAGAGGATGGCGGTACCCCTCATCACTCAGGGCAATCTCGCTCACATAGTAGATGAGTGATGGGTGACAGCCCTTTCACTTCAGATCCCACCCTCAGTACCCACACTCACCTCGGCAGAACTGTTGTGAGGAATTAGTGAAATCTGTGCCAAAATTGCCAAATTGAAATTGGTCAGATCTAATTTGGGTGGTAATCCAGCTGATAGCCAAAATTTGAGTAGCTGTAAAAGCATGGAGAATGAGATATTGGCCAGTCCACCTGATGGCTCCAATTCGATCACTAAACCAGTAGAACAAATATCAGGCATCATTGACAAGGGTTCAAAGCCCTCTTATAGTAATTTGGGCGTTGCGGCTGATATGCTGCTATTGACCAAACAAACAGTAAAATGACTGAGTGCAGGCGGGTTGGCTGTCCCAAACCCATTCCCAACCAAATGGACCCATCCCTATAAGGGATGACCTTGGGGGATTCCCATCGCTCATCAGGCCAAACATCATTGTGCTAACTGTTGGAAATGTAGTTGAGCCCTGGTTCAGACATTTGAGGTCAAACTGACAGAGACTCAGCCACCGCCAAATTTTGCAATGTCAGTTCCTAAGGAATAAACCCCCCATTCCTGAACAATTTTCTGATTAGGTCAAAATTGAGGGTCCTGATCCCAGATTGTCACTACCCCAATTGACCACTATTTAATCAGTTGCATAGCACTGAGAAAATTATTAATTGATTTTCTTACTTTCCTTTTCAAATAAATTTTACCTAAAAAACTAAAATTTTTATTTCCCTTTCTGACCGCATCCCAGATGGCATTTCCCTGGTGGCCCATCATCCCACACTCCGGGTGGGCTTTACCAGCTCTTTTGGCCACTATGGCCTCCTCCATTGTCAATTGGGTTCAGCAAGTTCGATATTTTAGGCTCTACAACCCCGTTCTCATGAACTTCTGGCAGCAATATATGGGGATCTTGTGGCCGTATATCCATCAATTGCAAGAGAGAATCTGTCTTCTTGCCAACCCAGTTGAAATGGCCCCATATGCTGAGGATCTCATCAAAACTATACCTGTGATCCCACCCCCTGCAGTAAGACCCCCTGAGTCAGGAGTGGGTTCATTATGGTTCATTATCAGAGTTATCCTCACCTTTGTGCTGCACCAACACTTCATCATTTCCCAATGCCTGGTTCCATATCAAGTTGTACAGTTGGCAATGCCTCTGGCATTCTGGCTTGCTTTCTACGTGCTCACACATCCTGACTGGCAGGCCAGTTTAAAGTTCTTCTGACATTTCCATGACACCCATTCACCCAAATAGATTGAATCTATCAGGCTTGATAATTTGAGATTTGATAAGATTTGCCAATTATCACCCACTCACCCAAATAGATTGACCCTATCAGACTCAAAGGTTTCAAAAGTCAGTCATTCAGTACATAGGTACATCAGTACATCAGTGAAATTTTTTTAAGTAGATTACATGATGATTTTTTAAGATCAATGCAAGTTTACTGTAAAAATAATCATTTCATATTTTGTTTATTTGATGTGGGCTGACCTGAGGACAATACTGCACTGATTAATGTGGAAATTGAGGAGATTGAAATCAATGAAAAAAGGATGAAACCCAGTAAACCCCCACACAGTGTTCTGATAGGCCAGAATTTCCATGGACTTCCTTGCTATTTGCTATCTCAGTCTGTGGCATTGGTGCACAATGCCAACACAGTTATAACCTGTCCCCTACCCAAATTTATCTACCAGGATTGAACTTGGGAGGCAACAATTTATATCTTAAAACCAAAATTTTTATTAACTAAATCTCCATACTTAATGTAACTATAGTAGTCTTGAAGTGTAATATTAGACTAAAATAATTATAGTATTTGTAAAAGTTTACTGTTTTGGGTTATTATTGGCAAACAACCCCAATAAACTTATTACTGCACAGGTTAAGTTTCTTGTGCACTTCATATGCATTGTATAGTATATTATATTATTGGTTGATAATAGTATGACAGCTATTAATTGTAGTTGAGTGAAATTCTTATATCTCATCCCAACGCTTGGCCAGTATTCCCACTTGAAATACTTGAAATGTCATGATCTAGGGATTCGTTCTTTGTGCTGTCTAACTTGATCTTTTCTGAGATCCCCTGGTGACAGTATCTTTGGGTCAACACACAGTCGGCAACAATCCCCAATTGTTTCTCCTTCTTCTCTAGGTCCCTGCTCAGAACTTTACTCTTTTCCCTAAGAGTCTCCCAATTATCACACACAGCAATAATATCCTTGAGAATAATAGAACAATTGAAAGCTGATAATAGTTTACTACTTAAATTATACACTGGATGAAAACTATATTAGTAAAATACTGGTGTATTATCTGTTTTTGTAAATACTGTTTTTTATTATGAGTGAATTTTAGAGAATTTATAGTAGAGATTTGAACATCTAACTCTCAATTGACACCTCTTCGATGAAATGGCAGCTGTTGCCATTAAAACACCCATCCTCGTCTCAGCAGCAATGGTCTTCCCCATCCTGGTTAAGATTTCATCATTGTACATCCTCAAGACCTAGATGGAAAGAGTCAGAAAACGTGTCCTTAACGTTTTCCTCTCAATCCAAGCAAACCAACCATATTTGGCTAGCGATCAGCTTAGGTAATGGGAAATATCACCCATTAAGGCAGGTCATGCACCAACTGATTGATTCACTAGTTGTAGGCAGCATCACTTGCCTTGCAACTTGCTACTCATTCCCAATCAGTCAGTGATGAAACCTGACCAATCCCAATTGGTACACCTAATAGTTAATCACTATCAGATGCCCCTATTTCATCAGCAACTCCACCTGACAAGATCTTAAGTATTCATCCAGATCGATCCTTAATGGATACAACCAGGAAAATATCCCAAAATCCCCCAAACATGGTTACTCCAAAATTTGGGCCAATTGATTTCAATTTACCTCGCCTTAGGGAATTATCCCCTAGCAATTCCTGGTAATCTAGAAGGCTGAGAAAATGGATAAAAATCTCAACACATCCCCCTTCTTGCCTAGATTTTCAGCAAGAAAAGGACAGGGGTAGGAGAGCACCACTTTGGACACTTGGTCGAATACTTCATTTGCTCAAGTGGAGTATGATCCCAATACTCAACGCTGCTTGGGATGACCTTCAGCATGCGGCGCTCTTCCTCATCCTCCTCTCTACCGTCTACTCAGAGTGTGGTCCCCATGATCTACTGTCATGCTGGGCTGATCAATTTACTCATGATGATATTAGTCCTAGGATCCGGTTTTCCCCCTGTCAGAGCATACAAACTGCTGTCATATTCAGGATTCTTGGTCTGGCGTCCTTGATTTCCTAATTTTCTCCTTGTCCTATACAGGAGACTCTTGCCGTTGATGTTCATTTTGCAGCCCAATTAAGAATACTTATTTATGTTCGCCCTTGCTATTTTTCTCATAACCTCTTGGCTCAAGTCATTCCTAATTCTTCTATTAGAGCTTATCCCATTAGTTTTGAGATTAATTTCTCCGAAAATTAGAGCTTTATGGATTGTAGAGTGCATAATATCAACTTTTATATAAGTCTGACATCCCCCCTCTCGTCCAGCTCATATGTCAAATTCTGAGTCACAATACCAGCAGCTTCTAAATGATTTGTCTGATCAAGATCTTTGGCTCTTCCAGCAGATGAGTCAGGATGCATGACGGAACCTCTTCTATGGTCATTCCAGAACTCAAATGCCTAGTCTGGTGCCAGCAGCTAGTCCTTCCATCAAATTATCAGAAACAGTAACCAATACCTCTGAAACCAGGCTTACAAACATTTTGAACATCTTAGCCAATTCTTCCTCTGTTGTCAATTTCATAGTTAGATTTAAAAACTCTCCTGTATTCAGCTCCTTTCACAGATGCAAGACCATCATGATGGATGCTCCAGAGATTATGCCTTTCACTCTTGATCGCTCTTTTCTTGTCAGGTCAGACTTGCTTCCTAAGTTCCTCTTCTAACTTGGACAATACTACAAACCCGCTGCCCTGGTTACTGAGCTCAACATTGGTAACAGTATTCATTTTGAGCTCCCCTACGCCAAATTATGGGTTTAAGTCACTGAGGTTTTGTCCCTAGCGTTAATTCCTCCAATCTTGAGAACATCCTAGATTGGGATATTGCCACTTATGCTCTTTGCTTTGCTGGCCAAGTTCTTTGAAGTTGGTCTATGAAGCTTCCAGCCTCTCCTGGGTTTCACCGTTCCTTCAGCTTCAGCTTCTGAGAAGCCCATAGTTTTTGCTTGCAGGATGCCATTTGCTCCCTGCATGATTATCTCGCCTCTGGCGCTTCCCATCAGTATCTTCCACTGATGGCGTCAGTAGGGGCATGATTTGGCAACCCCCATCAAGCATCCCTTGTTTGCTGCCAGCCCATATGTACGGTGTCCTTGATGAAGCCCATCGTCAGGCGCTCAAGACTAATCTTTCAGCTCCAGTACCATATTGGGACTACTCAGGGTTATTCGATGACTGCCTCTTATTGTAATGTTGCTTCCTTCCCTGCTCCAGTAAATTACATTTGGCTTCTTCTGACGTTTCAATTTCTCTTCCCCTAGTCGCTTTCTCACAGGGATATGCATCCACTCAAAGGACTTGGTTTCGTGTAGGTCTAGCCCTTGCTAGCATCTGATCTCACATTAATTTCAACAGGTTATTCATTCCTACTGCGATCCATCCTCTCCCCCAAGAGGCAACATAGGCGGAATCATCCCTGTATCAAGGACAATCAATAAAATAAAAATTATAAAACTATATCAGTTTTTTCTAAGCAGTTTGTAATCTTTTTTTCCAATATCTTATATCAATCTTTTATTTTTATTCTTCTTTTTTCCATATGACTTGACCTTGTTTCAGTTCAGTGGTCCATCTTTCTTTTTTCCCTAAACTGGGTCCTGGGTACTTAAACCTGCCAGTTTTCTATAGTTCAGAGGTCCTTTTTTAGACTTAACCATCTAGATTGGTTCAGAGGTCCCTTTTTCAGACTTGACCTAATAATCAGGACATGACCAACTTAATGGTTCATCAGTCCTTTGGGAACTTCTTTTAATTTTTTATTGATCCATCACTTCAGATACTTAGCATGGACTCGATTTTCAACTCTTTCATCCAAGAGATTCTTGATGGAGTAGGTGTCAGTTAACGTCTTGGCAATAACTTCAAATGGACCCAACCACAACACATCCAATTTGTTTCTTCTTACAAAATCATGCGTATCACAATAGACTACTCTTTCACCTATTTGATATTCTGCTAAGGTTGGTCAGTTTCTTATTGTCCATCAATTTTGCTCATATCCTTTTCTTCAACATAGTATTAAATGCTTACAATTGCATATTAATCAAGAATTAGTCAGTTGGTTCAAGTACTTTTTGGCACTCATTCCTGACATTGATTCCACCACCAAATATAAAATTGCGGCAACAAGGCCTTCCTACCATATAATAACTCAAACAGCGTTTTTCCTGTTGCCATATGTTGACTGATATTATAGGCAAACATTAATTGAACTCAGGTACATTCCCCACGCAGAAGCTCTTCCTGCGACTAGCTTCCTCAGCGTTGTAGCCAGTGTTCCATTCACTCATTCTATCAGTCCGTTCATCTCCAGCTGGTAGGGTACTGACATGACTTCTCTGATCCCTGATACCTCATTCAATTGTGGGATCACATAAGATGAAGTTTGTCCCATTATCACTAAAAAAGACATGCGGACATCCATGTCAATACATTACTTGATCCAGGATGAACTTCGCGGTGCTGCTAGCGTCTACTTTCCTCAGGGCCTTTGTCTCAACCCATCTTGTCAGATGGTCGATGGAAACTATTATGTATTTGACTCCCCTGTGCTCATTGTCAACGGTTTCATTACATTAATGGAAACCATATGCCAGGAAAATCCAGGGCGGACCAGTTGGTATCCAGTTGTATTCCTATGTGGCTTGTGCAGCTGGCACTCCACATAACAAGCTAGACAGTCTACAACATCATAGTTGATTGACTCCCAGTAGTAGTACTGGCGAATATGACTGTTTGTTTTTCTCAGGCCTCCATGCCCAACAACCTTATGAGCATCTTGAACAATAGCTGCCCTTTCTGACAGCTTTGGGAATAATAACTGCTTCCCGTTAATCATCTTAAACACTTGTCCATCCATGGACTCGGTGTTTTCCATTGCTTTCCAAAGTGCACCTTGGATTTCTCAGAGCTTGTTCCTGATTTCTCCATTGAACATTCTCTGGAATAGCTCATACGCCTGCAGGTATACCATCTGGACCATTGGTAACTGCAATAAGCCATCTGCATTCTGGTGAGAAGCCCCACTTGGTGGAAAATCTCATAATTGTAAGCTTGTAGCTTAAGTGCCCATTGGGCCAGTCATCCTTCTAGTTCTCTCAAATTATGGAGCCAACGCAACGAGGAGTGGTCCGTCACCACTTTAAAGTGTGTTCCATGGATATACACCTGAAACTGCTTACAGGCATAAATGACTTCAAGGCATTCATGCTCAGTTATGGTGTAGTTCCTCTCAGCGGCTGAGAGTGTCCAGCTCACATACACCACTAAATGTTCGTCCCCAAGTTCGTCTACTTGGCTTAGTATGGAGCTGATTGCTGTCAATGAAGCATCAGCTTGTATAATAAACTCTCAATCAAAATTTAGATATTTCAGAATTAGAGAATCTATTAGATACCAGCATAGCTCATCAAAGGATTCCTGCGCTTCTTCATTCCATACAAATCCTTTTTTGGATCCTTCAACAGATGGAATAAGGGCTCAGCTATTCAGGCAAAGTCCCAAATAAATCTTCAGTAATATCAGACCATCCCAAGGAACACTTGGATGTCTTGGACACTCTTTGGACCAGCCATCCGTTCTATGACTTCTATCTTCTGGGCTTGCGGCTGCAATCTACTAGAGTTGATCACAAATCCCAGATATTCCAACTCTTTTTAAAGAAGTGACACTTCCTTGACTTAATCTTCAGGTTAGCCATGGACAGTCGCTTGAATACTTCTTTCAAGTGATGCAGTTGATCTGTAAACGTCCTACTGAACACATTGATATCATCCAAGTATACCAGGATGCAAGACAACTTCAAGTCGCTCAGTATAGCGTCCATGGCCCTCTGGAACGTTGCAGGCGCATTACACAGACCGTGGGGCATCCTCGTCAGTTGGTATAGCCCCTGCGCAGTAATAATGGCGCATTTTTCTTGGTCTTCTTTTGGCAAGTCAATCCGCCAATATTTCAAGATCAGATCCATTGCAGAGAAATACTTCGCTTCTCCCAATTGGTCTAGTGCATTGTCAATTCTTGGTAGGGGATACAAATCCTTCTTCATAATCTTATTCATATTTCAGTAGTTGATCACCACCCAATTGGAGCCATCCTTTTTCTTCAAGATTAGAATCAGACTCACCCAGGGACTCACCAATGGAACTAGAAGCCCATGCTTCACTAGTTTTCTGATTTCATCTTCCACTACCACTTCAGCTGCTTTCAATCATAAGGTCAGTCTCATCCTGATTGGCGAATTTTCCCTGGTTTTGACCTTGTGGATCACATCTCTCGCGCATCCCAAATTGTGGTCATCCTGAGCGAATACTTCCCAATACTTTTCAAACAATTCGAGCATCTCCTCTTGCAGGCTTTCTGACAGATCAGTGAGTTGCTCCTGATCAGTCAGTAGGTTGATACTCTCAGTTACCCCAGCTGGTAATCCCATCACATTGAGAGTCCCAAAATTATGGAATCTCCTCAATTCAGCTGTCAGGATCAGATGAACAAACATAATGATCTGATTCTTCCTGATCTTCATCAGTTTTTCACTTAAATTTTCCAGGAGAACTCAAATTTCTCCATGGCCTGGCATTATTATCCCAGGAGCTACCCAAGGCTCCACTCTGGACTTCTTCCAGGGGCTTCCAACCTTTCCATACAACAGCTCAGGTATCTCCAATGTCAACCCCATGTCAACTATCATCTGCAATCCCAGCGGTATGGTCTTCTCATTCTTCATCCTCAGTGGAATTCCCCGGTTCTCTAGGATTTCCGTCAGCTATGCTTGTCACTTTCTACCAACTAATTGGTAATGAATTGGGACAAAGCCATCATTGCATAATAGATTGACGAAGTTTTTTTTCCTATTCAGTGGAGCTTCACTATCCTTCTGATATACCAATGATAACATCTGACCCAATATGGTCAACATATTATCCTTGAAGTTACATTTAACTCCGTACTTGCATAGAAATTTCATCCCAATCAGAATGTTATAGTTTTGGTTGGCCAAAACTATTGCTGGAGCAGATACCACCAACGACCTGAATTGTAGTGACAAAGCGCTATACGCTCCACAGGAGATGGTGGTGTTCGGCCCAGCTGTCCCATATTCCTTCTTATGTTCCAAGCCCAGCGAGATCTTCATCCTCTTTACCAGCTTAGACAAGACAATGTTGATGGGCGCTCTGCTGTCAACAATCGCCCTCACCCACACTTGATTCAATTCTATGTCCTATACATACACTTGGAGTATTTCAATATAGTGTTTACTGAGTGTATGGCGGCGTTATTAGCTAAATTGAGTGTGTGAATAATTTGTGCCAATAATTCAGGAAATTATTTCTTTATTGTGCTAAGGGGTTTGAAAGATTAGCCTCATCTAATCGGACTTCAGACAATTCTTCAGAGTTCTTGGCGGTTTGAGTATTGTTTATCAGTTGTCAGGCATATGGACAGGCAACTTCCTTGATTATCTCAGGGTCAATTCCCTTCTCCATGGATCTGGTCACTGCATTTACATCCAAATTGACCACTTGATACAGCTGATCCTGTACGTCATTGTCCACAAACAGATCACTGATATCAATCTCCTTGGCCATGATGTCAGGAGGAACAGGCTTCTCCGCAGCTCTAGACTGTTCCAGGTCTAGGCCATGGGCCCTTTTCCCGATTCCTTGGTAGCAGCTGACTCTTTTACCTGGACCACGTTGATTTGATCCTTCAGCTTCTTGAAGTGCACAGCAAAGTGTCCTTTCCCACCACATTGGTAGCAGACCTTTTCCTTTTTATTCAGCCATATGAATTCTTCAGGCTTATTCTCTGTCACAGTTTGGTTGGTTGTCCCTTTAGCACCTTTGTTCCTCTTTGTGGGATTCAAATTGCATACCAGATTAGATTTGAAACTTCTATTTGGGGCATCAAATGTTGCTCCCAAAATCTTCAAATTATCTACCATTTGAGAGGTAGTTATTTTCATTAAAAACACATAAGACATGATGCAATGCAAATCACAATAAGGCTGAAGGGCTGCTTGAAAGGCAATTCTGGCATTGAATCCATCCAGTACTTTCACTCCAACCAGGATCTGTGACTCCTGGTAGAAAAGATCTGCAAAGCTTGCTAGAGACTCATCTTTATGGAACTTTATTCCCATAAAACCTGTTTGCACTCTGACATGTGCGTCAGACTTTAAAATTCCTTCATGATAGCTGCCTTTGTCTCCACATACAACCAGCTGTCCCCCTCTAGGTGGGGTAACACTAAGCTCTGATAGTCAGTATCTAGGCAACTCATGACCGTCAATGCCTTTTGACAATCCCTGTAGCCATACATGGTCATATTGAACAGTCAGAAAACGCTGGAGCATTATCCTGATGGAACGTTGGCAATTTTGGCATTGCCTTAAATTACTCTGAGCTATATCTAGCCAATTCTCTAGATTGGGACACTCAGCTCATTTGAGGAGTGACTTTGGGCATCATCTCCAAAATGTCAGCAAAAGTGGGCGGCATGTTCCTTGGGGTATTTGACTTCCCAATTATCATGTGAGGACTTCTTTCTTTGGCATCACTTACCATATCTGGCTCACAACCACATTTGTGAGTTTTAAGTTCCTCCTCCTGTTTGATCAGTCACTCTATATCAGCGCTGAAATTTCTCAAACAACGCGATCTTCTTCTTGCTCCGTTTTCAGATATAAGACCTCTCTAGTTAAGTCCCCTTCTTTCTTCTTCATCGAAGTTACCTTCCCAAGTAACTCATTCCCAAAACGCACAACGTTGCCAATCACTTCCTCCATCTTGGTGACTTGTTCTTCCAAGGCTGCGACTTTCTGATGATCTGTTGAGTTTAGGGCATTCTGACTCACAGTGGCTAACTCCGTCCACAGTTGCATAACTCATCTTTGTACAACATTATCATAAGTTCTTCTACTCAACTACACCCCTGTAGTGAGCACCAACTTGTAAAAATTTACTGTCTCAGCTTATTATTAGCAAATAACCCCAAAAAACTTACTACTGCACAGGGTTAAGTTTCTTGTGCACTTTGTCTGCGTTGTATAGTATATTATGTTATTGTTTGATAATAGTATGACGACTATTATCCATAGTTGAGTGAAATTCTTATATCTCAGCCCAACACTTGGCCAGTATTCCCACTTGAAATACTTAAGATGTCGTGATCTAGGGATTCGTTCCCTTATTCTGTCAAACCTGATCTTCTCTGAGATTCCCTGGTGACAGTCTCTTTGGTCAACACACAGTTGGCAGCTATCCCCTATTGTTTCTCCTTTTTCTCTAGATTCCCTCTCAGATCTTTACTCTTTTCCTTAAGAGTCTCCCAATTTTTTACACACAGTAATAATATCCTTGAGAAGAATAGAACAATTGAAAGCTGAAGATAGTTTACTACTTAAATTATACACTGGATGAAAACTATATTAGTAAAATACTGGTGTATTATCTGTTTTTGTAAATACTGTTTTTTATTATGAGTGAGTTCTAAAGAATTTATAGTAAGGATTTGAACATCTAACTCTCAGTTGACACCTCTTCGATGAAATGGCAGCTGTTGCCATTAAAACACCCATCCTCGTCTCAGCAGCAATGGTCTTCCCCATCCTGGTTAAGGTTTCATCATTGTACATCCTCAAGACCTAGATGGAAAGAGTCAGAAAACGTGTCCTTAACGTTTTCCTCTCAATCCAAGCAAACCAACTTTATTTGGCTAGCGATCAGCTTAGGTAATGGGACTTATTAACCATTAAGGCAGGTCATGCACCAACTGATTGATTCACTAGTTGCAGGCAGCATCACTTGCCTTGCAACTTGCTACTCATTCCCAATCAGTCAGAGATGAAACCCAACCAATCCCAATTGGTACACCTAATAGTTAATCACTATCAGATGCCCCTATTTCATCAGCAACTCCACCTGACAAGACCTTAAGTATTCATCCAGATTGATCCTCAATGGATACAACCAGACAAGTATCCCAAAATCCCCCAAATATGGTTACTTTAAGATTTGGGCCAATTTATTTTAATTCACCTCGCCTTAGGGAATTATCCCCTAGCAATTCCTGGTAATCTAGCAGGCTGAGAATATGGGCAAAATATCAACAGTATGAAAATTAAACTTATTAAAATACAAAAATAATTTATCTAATACTATCTGTGCCCAGCATGCTTTGCAATACCTCTTTTTCTTATTAGTGGGTACACATACAAAGCAGATACATTCACATTTACTATATAAATGAAAAATAATGAATTTTTGTGCACTAATATAAATTTAGAATAGTTTATCCAAGTGCTTTAGGGTATACATAATTTTGGTCTTTCCATCTTCTGCAGGAATAAACAAATTTTTTGGCTGTCTCACTCATGAGTATACGATATATAATTAACCATGTGAATTTCACGAATTTTCCATATCTAATTCACACACTTGAAGCAATTGATGTGCCTTGTTGATAGTCATTGAGAATGCAAGGCAAATAGGGAACTGAAGTCATTGGAAATAAATGGCATGTCAGTGGGAATGATAGGAATATGTGAAATCAGCACAGCTTCTTTTGACTTGCCGATAATAATTTTTACTTTAATGACATTTGGCATCAGTTTTTTGAAAGCAATCCTGGTTCTATTGCAAAATTGTGGTGGATCAACGTTATAAAATATTTATTGTGCACTAATTTTAGGTGACAGTTTATATGATAATACATCAAATAGTACAATAAATTCAAAATTCAATTAGATAATTTAAAATCTCATTCACATTTAAGACAATGTCAAATGATTTGTAGGTGACAGACTTTCCCTCAATTTATTTATAAATTGCATAGTTGATTGCATTGAAATCAGTGTTTTTGCTTCCAAAATAACACGTCAGTAAAGCCATTGGTAGTTTCTATAATTGGTGGAAATTTGTGGGAAACTTTATGAATTAATTATCTATATGATAGGAACAACAACACAAAAGTTCAATGAAAATGAAATATATTTTGTGTCACCATCAACTGGTATTTTACCATTACTAGTATCTAATAGCTGGTTTGAAAAGATTGAATTTATTGCAAGGAAGGCTGACTATAAAATGGAAACTTCTGAATTTGACCCAAAAGAGACAAAACTTAGTAACAGGGAAGGCACCCCAGAGAAGCGATGCTATCTCTTGTTGCCAGCGGGAACGCCACTTATGGGGAGGGGGAGGGAACGTGTGAAGGGGCCATAGCCACAATTGAACACGTGTGGAGGAAAGGGTCTGATTTGATGAACCAAACTGGGAACCAGGAGGAGACCAGCTGTCAGCGACGCGGTGGGAGGTATCCAAACATCCATGCCTGAAAGTGGTCCACCAGATGAGACCAGAATCTGTGGACAGCTTCAGGGAGGGTGGGGGTGGAGCCTGCGATGGCATCCAAGACAATCGTGTGGATAGTCCACATGGCGATTGCAACAACCAGAGCATGGAGGGAGGGTGGAAGGGGGGAGGTCATTGATAGAGCAAACATATCTCTTGACAGACTGAAGGGATGTGTTTGATCCTGGCCAAAGAGTCGTTGAACTTCGCGCCATATCACTTTAGAGGTAGGACACTTCTCCAGGCGGTGGAACAGCGTTCCATACTGGCCACACATGACGCAGGATGAGTGTAAAGCGTTAGAGCGCTCAGCCATACAGTACACCAGCCTCAGGTAGTGCCACACATGGGAACGGATTTAAGGCTGCAACAGAGGATGGTGTGCATATTTCCAGATAGTTTTTTTTGGGTCTCAATAGAGTAAGGGATGTCCATCATGTCCAGGTAGTCCACCCTGGATAGGACATGGGGTCGTGTGGGGATCACGCCATCTTGGATGGGTAGCCCCTGTACCTCTTGTGTAAACTGAGGAGAGGGGCGGCCACTCTGGGCTGTGTGTCCACTATTAAAAATTCTCCACTCAGCGCTCCGCATGAAGAGGAGGATTCGTTTGTAGTGGGTTTTAGTCCTGTGAGGACCTATGGCCGATGGGTGTGAAGCCAGGTATTTCATCAGGGAGTGAGGGTTCAATGGATTGTTGAGGCCCAAGGCGCGAGAGAAGATGGAGTGGGCCGCGCAGGACTGGTGTTGGGAGGGGAGCATAGGGGCAGTGACGGCTGCAATCCAGGTACCCAAGATCTTGGCAGCATGGGCTTTGAAGTTAAGCAGGCCCATGCCACCATGATTATGAGGGTCAAACATGACCTCTAGCCATACTGGTGGTGGGCAGCCTGACCAAAGCCATCCTTGCAGCAGGGCATACAAGGATTTGAAAAAGCTTGGGGAGAAGGGGATGGCGTGGGCTTCAAACCAGACTTTGGAGAGGAGCATAGAGTTGGCTAAAACAACCCTGCCAGTAAGGGAAGTAGGGTGGGCTCTGAGGGAGGCGATGCGCTTCGTCACGTTGTCTAGAATATGAATCTCCGTTACTGCTGATGCATACCCGCCTGCCTCCACCCACATGCCCAGATGGCGGACAGGCTCTATGGTAGGGCGTGGCCTGAAGGGGAGCACCAGTGGGGCGGTGGGGGGTGAGCTGGTAGGGCGAGCACGTGTGCGAGCAGATGTACTGGGCTGGGCACTGGTTGCTGGGGCCCAGCAGGTTTGATACTGACCAAGGAGGAAATTTGGGTTTTGGAAGTGTTCAGTGCAGCATTACTTACCCAAGAATACTCCTGGATGATAGTTTCAAGTGCGCGTGCAATATTTATTATTAGACACCCCAACTACACAGTCATCTGCAAACGCCATCATCTTGACTGGGACTTGACCTGGCACATGGACCCCAGTGAGTTGAGCATTCACGTTTCGAAGTAGTGGGTCAAGGCTGAAGTTGTATAAGAGTGGGCTAAGGGGGTCCCCTTGGCATAAGCCCCTTTGAGGGCGGACTACTTCTGTTAGGAATCCAGGGCCACATATTGCCATTGTTGCAGATTATGTGAGCAGCATCACCCAGTTGATGAAGCGAGGGGGTAGGCGGAATTGATGGAGGCGGGCCCTGAGGTATTCCCAGCTTACTCTATCATAGGCCTTCTGTTGGTCCAAGAATACAAGTGCCCCAGAGGCTGTGGAATGACATGCGTTAGCCACAGAGTGCACGTTGTCCCAAATCGACCTTCTGGGTATGAAACCAAATTGTTCTGGGGAGATGGTGGCAGATGCTACAATCCCTAAACGGTTAGCCATGATTTTTGTTAAAATTTTGGTGTCTGTGTTTGTTAGAGAAATGGGGCGCCAGTTGGCTAAGTCTAGCTTAACTCCTTTATTGAAGAGTGTGATGGTAAAGACCTCTTGTCCTCCTGTTAGGAGGCGCGTTTCCAGAAGGCTCTGGTTAAGTGAGGCAAGCAGTAGTGGGGATATATATTTGAAGTACTTTTTATAGAAATCATATTGAATGCCATCTGGGCCTGGGCATTTCCAGTTTGGTGCACCGCGGATGGCTGTCCATAATTTGTTTGGAGTAATCAAATTCATTATTTCTGGGTATCAGGAAATGGTGTGGATGTGGGCTCAGTTGAGAAATTACGCCACTTTGGCTGGCTGAATTGGATCAGATTGGTATAACTTGGTGTAATACTTTTGTGTTTCGATTGCCACTTTGGCTGTCATATCCGCGATGGAATCATCAGATCTTCGCACCTGTGTGCAGGCCATGCTCTGGCGTGGTGCGAAATTTTTTTAAAAAAATATGCGGCGCACTTGTCACCCTCTGTAATGCATTTGGCCCTGTACTGAACACAAACCTAATGTTTGTGTTGCCTATTGAGCGTGTTGAGGTGGGCGACTGCCTCCGCCCACTTCTGGCCCCATGCAGGGCTGTATCCTGTGGCTGGGATGTTGGACTCCAGGTGTGCCAACTCTGCCAGAGCGCATGAGATGACAGCCAATGTGGCTCATGAGCATGGGGAGGAGAGGTGGCGAGAGTGGCAGATGGTATCCTCTTTGAAGGCTGCCCATGTGGAGATGGGGTCCGCACAAAACAGTGTAACAAACTCTTTTGTCAAAGTTGCTGATTCCACTCAAGTGGAAAATCCTGGCGACGCAAGTTCAGGAGGGCGGAGTTTGCACCAATGTGGGGCCTTAGCCACTGTGACAGGTAGGTGGTAGGTTATTGAGACCAGCTGGTGGTTGGATAATTCTATTTTTGTTATTTGAAGTGGGAAATGTGGGGTTGGAATTTCGCCAGCGTAAGGATAAGGTCTATGCGGGTCATGGACCTTAATTGGCCGTTGTGGACGTGGGGTCGCGTCATGTTTACAAGCAGTGAGGCTCGCCATGGCAGCGCATCCATTAACCCAAGGGTGGCCTTTAGAACGCGAAGATCTATGTGACCCTGGGGGGCATGGGAGGAGGGAGGCCAATGGTCCGTTGGTGTATTTAGCCAACAGTTCATATCACTGACTACAAAAGGGTTTGGGGGTAATGGGAGGGATTTGACTGATGAGAAAATTTCACAACGTTCTTGTGCACAGGTTGGGGTGTAGATGTTGATGATAGCATGTGCCACGTTGGCCCATGAAAAAATGGATAATGAGGACTTGGCCATTGAGGAAGGATTCCAACATTAAAATTTTGAAAAAATTGTTTTTCTGAACTAGCACCCCACAGTGCTCTGACCAAAAGGATAGGGATGGGAGGAGCATGGTTTTCCAAGCATCCTTGGAACCTCACGAACAGTGGGACTCCTGGATGGCAAGGATATCCACGGGTAAATTTTTTGTAAAAAACTCAGTTTCCTAGCCTGGGACAGCGAGGCCTTGAGTCCAGCGATATTCAACATCCCTAAAGTGAAGGTTTCCCCCATCACACCTTAGGTGCGAGGGGGTGGGCACCTGGATCCACTAGCCTTCTCTAGATCCCCATGGGCCTTCATGGCAGCATGGGTGTTTGCAGCAAAGCTATTGGTAGTTTTGTTGATTTTAGCAGAAAGGTTCGCGTTGGCTTTTGCCTTCACTTTTTGTTTCCCCAACGTCAAATGAATTTTTTGCGGTGTGGATGAGTTCAGTGCTCCATTGAGCGGATCAAAATTTTTTTTTCAGGTAGGTTGGAGACCAAGTCAGTTTTGACTGGAGCTTGGTTGCAAAGATCGGGTGAAATTGAGTCACCCATCAGATCCTCAGATTGGGTGGCCCAATCAGCATGAGCTTCCCAATCTGATTGGTTGATGGATTCCTGAGTTGCTTCCACCGTGAAGGTTTTGATGTCCTCCTGGAGTTGGGAGTGTGGGATAGCGGAGGCGACCTTGGCCGCTTCCTTGGCCGCAGCCCTGTGGGCCTGTTTGGCCTTATTTCGCTCTTGAGGGAAATTGGTTTTACCAGTAGGTAGCAGCCTTGTGCTCCCCATGGGAAATCCTCTTTGGTGCTTGCGGTTGGTTTGTAGTGCGCCTCTCCGCTGGCCATGGCCGCTGAGGGGTGCTCTTGGAATGTGATTCCCTCCTTGGTGGGGCATGCATGTGCCTTATGGCTGAACGCGTCACAGCGGGTGCAGATGGGGGGCACGCTGTCCACAGTTACCCGGAAAGGGTGGGTGGTATGCCCTTTGATATTGATATATGTGGAGTGCGGGATCTGGGTTAGGTCCTTTGTGATCTCCTCAGTTGGGGTCAGAACTGCAAAGGCTTTGCCGGTGCACAGGTGTGGCATCAGCATAAAGCATTGCATCTTGAAAGATTGTATTTCGCTGTAAATGGTGAGACCATCTTTCAGGTGTTGCTCCAAAATGGCACGTTTTACCATAGTAGGCAAAAAGTCAAACGTGAGGAAAATTTGGTTGGATTTTGTCCATCTGGTGCATTTGGTTTCGATGACCCATTGCCCTTTGAGGAGGATGATCACTACGCACACTGCAGCAGCTTTGTCTGCTGACTCCTTGTTTTCAAAACTGAGGTTCAGACAACCACATGACATGGACTGAGGTGCAATGTACACCGCAGTCAGGAAAAAAGTGTGCACATCCCCACAAAATTTTTCCCATAGAGCTGTTTGTTGGATGTCTAGAAACACATGGACTCCATATTCCACTGACAAGAGTGGTTGGGAGTGCGGCGTGTTGATGTACTGGTTGCATCGCACTTGCCAAGCGAGGATTTATGGGGAAATAGTGACCGCTGGTTTCTTAATTTTTTTCTATTCCGCCAGTTTCTCTGGGGCGTTTTTGAACATTTAAGGCCGTGGGCCTACCACCTGCTCCTCTTACCTTACTTGCCCAACTGCTCCCTGACATGGGCGCAGACTAATCTCCTCTGTGAGATTATCAAACTAGAATCAGACTTGAATTGAATAAGTTGCAAAAGTGATTGCAATGAGAGAAAAAAGTTCCTGGTTTGAAAATATAGTTGATTAATTATGCTGCAGATGTACGCACTTATTGGTCTTTGGTGTGAGTTTCTGCTCATGTCTCTGAAGAGGTGATGCTTTGAAGCAAGCATTGAGTTTATCAGCTGGTGTTGATGCTGGTATGACTGGTAGAGTCTATCAGAAGTCACCTGCTAACAAAATGAGAGCTCCATCAAATGGGATTACATTTGCTCATAAATCTTGAAATGTTCAATCAAGCGCTTAAGTGTCTTTTTAAGTGCCATAATGTATTCATCCCAGATAATCAGTTTGCAAGTTCGCAGCTCCTTTGCCGCCAGAATATTTGGAAATATTACATATTTGAGCTTCAGAAAACTGTATATTCAATGATAATTTGAGTGCTGAATGAGATGTTCATCTACCATCCAATAATGTAGCTGCAATACATGATGAATCAGGGGCCAAAGCAATTCCATTCTTGAGAGTGAATTAAGCTAATAGAAAACTAATGAGGAATGTTTTTTCTATGCCACTGGGTGCACCAAAGAGAAAAACCACCTCTACCATTGGCCAACAAATTTGTAATTGTGTTGTAGTCCAATTTTAATCTTCAACTAAGAGTTGTTTATTTGCTTCAACAAAAACATGCAAGTTATTAGCATTAAATAGTTTTTCTCTTAGTAAATATTGATTATAAAGGTCATATGCAGAGCTTGTGGTGCAACCATGCCAAATTGAAAGAGATTTTTGTTGATGGTTAAGCATATGTCTTCAATTTCTATCAGAATTTTATTTAAAGTGTTGTCCAAAAATGGTGGGTTTTGTTTCTACTAGTATAAATACATTGCAAAATGTCTTTACTCAAGTCCTATATGAATTTTACCCACATGTTATTAGTATTTTATTAGTGTTTATGTGGTCAAAATAATAGAAAATAATTTGATTTTTGTCATGAATGACTTCTGACAGAGTCATTAATCAATGGATCCCAATGTTGTACATTCTTAAGTAAATGAAGATTTTGGCAAGCCTCTCAGTAATCCTGCCATTATACACCATTGAACATTATCAAATTCGCAAATAAAGTTGGGCCTTTGACATTAA
The DNA here is from genome assembly GCA_022478985.1 of Massospora cicadina. Lineage (NCBI taxonomy): Eukaryota > Fungi > Entomophthoromycota > Entomophthoromycetes > Entomophthorales > Entomophthoraceae > Massospora > Massospora cicadina. The sequence continues at coordinate 2,373 of JAKSZP010015273.1, read as the reverse complement.
TAAGCAGCATTCTCAAATAAGCATCCATCATCATTTTGATGTACTGTGCAAATGTGACCCAATGAATCAAATGATTACAGTTTTAATATCCCTCAAAATTGTGTGTCTTTTTTACATTGTCAATTTTTTTGGTGTAGTATTCCATATATAATACTTTGGTACTTCTGCATTTAATAATGTTTTGGCAAATACATCTTCTTTAAAAATGAGCAAAAAATGCTGTCAGTGTTATGTGTGGTGGTACATCAGCAAATTTTGTGTGTTCTCTTTCATTTAAATAGAATCTTTGTCCATTTTCATGGTGAACTCTAAGATGAACAACATTAGGATGCCAACCGTGAATTGGAAACTTAAAATGCGCCACACAGTCTCATTGTTGCTGAGATATTGACTTTTTTGAAATTGCTTACTTCATCCATGCACGCATTTGGATTATCACCACTGAATACTGGCATATCGCTGCCCTTGTTGACATTTTTGCATATAAACTTTATTGATTTGACATAATTGCAATATTTTGCATTGATATGCACTTTAAACAACTTTGATAAAAAAAGTGAATATGGCACAATCCATCTGTTGATGTAAATTATCAGCATTTTCCATTTAGATTGTAGTGGTGTGACCTCCATCATCTGGTTTATGGCGTCTGTAATGAGGATAGCCATTATCAACAGAGCAAGTTTCATGAATGAATTTTCTAAGATACTTTTTTCATGCATATGTTATCTGCCATGCATGGTGATTGGGTTCATAAAACCACATGGTCTATGCACAATATTATCGTTGACAATATCAAAAATTGTTCTTCTTCAGGGTCTAGTGAATCTGCACAAATGGCATCATCAATATGAGCTGAGTGAATTTTTGTTTTGAGCTATATGAGAATGTATGCTTGAGGAAGGCCATCTTTTACTATTCAATGGAATACATTCAGCATTGAGGTTCACCATAAATGTGATGATTCACAATCAAATCCATCAATTTCATTAGTTTTTGCTTAAAATCTTTGCAGTCAAATCATGTTGATCATATGGTGCTTTACTGGGCAATAGAAGCTATTTTATCTCATTCCATGCTGAATTGCATGTGAATATGGTGAAAAAGTCAGTACATCCATATGAATGAACATATGCCATGGCATCTTGTGTGTATTAATGTGTTGCAGACTGCCAGTAAATTTTGTTGGAAGTATGACTAATTTGCAATGTCACTGATGTTTCCATCATTTGCAATTGTATCTTGTAACTGAATGTACTTCTATGAGCTCAACGATCTTTGTTTTAATTGAACAAAGAGGAAATATTTAAATTCATTTTTTTGCATACATGTCTACCACATATTGGTAAAACAGTTGATACCATTGTATAAAAATAATTTGTTCCATTTTGAAGTAACATTATGCAGCCTTAATATTATATCATTGCTGATACTTTTTTATTGAGTTGTTCACCTGTAAAAAAATGAAATAAGTGATAAGTTAAAATAAATCTGATTTATGAATGTATGAAAGGTGACTTTTTTCTTATGATACAATGTATGGAAATAAGAATAAATACAATTACCTGTAGCTGGATTAGTTTATATAATATTGAAGTGATATCTGTTCTCCCCATCTAAAAAATGAGATACTGCTACGCATAATAAGATTGACAAGTTTCATTGACAGGTGAGGGTGGTTAGCCTGGCAGGTAAAACTGCTTCCACCCTAGTGCAGGTTTTGAGTTCGAAACCTGTACTGGCTAGAAAAAATTCTTGGCGAGATATATTTGTCCCAAGGTCGACCCACATCAAATATTTTTTTCAAGTTTCAGTGACAGGTACAATTGTGGTATTCCATTGTTGAATAATTATATATACATGTATCATGCTCAATTCCAATTATGATATTTGCTACTTCATTGATGTTAGGTGCATTATAGCGTCTGGAATGCTGTCTAACTGGTGTTTTCAGCTCTTATATGAATTGCATAATAATCTGTTGGCAAGTTATCAATTAATTTTATGAACAATTTTATCAAGGCATAACGTTGGTGCAAAATGGTTTGTAAAGTTGATATAATATGACGTTTAGTGCCTGGAATTGCTTTGCATTGCTGATCAACTTTCACATTGTTGTTACCTATAATGTAGTTTTGTAAAAATTTATGTTCAGCATCAGGAACTGGTAGAAGTGATCCTAAGCAATAGTATATTTTCCCTTGAATTTTGAAAGTTGTCATATATAGGTCTTGTGAAACTTTATCAGCTCCAAAGGATGCCATTTCAAATGCTGAATTGTATTTGTGAATTTTTTATAAAAAGTGGTTTGAATCAGCTGAGTTATCCAAAAACAATGACAGCAAAGGTTCAGGTGGTAGATGCAAGGTTGAA